>JAPYYZ010002060.1:0-14169 GCA_030522705.1 Eretmocerus eremicus | reverse complement strand
AATCTTAATGAAAACTGGATGCTAAAATCTAATAGGCACGGCTAATGAAAAGTCGTTTCATCCACTATATAACTCATGAAAATTAACTATGTAATTTCAAACCGTAAACAAACCTCCACGAATATCGGATTAAATCTTCTGTAGAGACATTCATTATGTTGACATCTGAATTTGTATTCTCTTGGTTGAACGGGGTTGTAAAATTGTGAATAACACATCAAGATTTCTCGGTCATGGCTCTGACAACTCCTAAAGCACCGGTGAAAACTACTAAAAAAACTATAACTATAGCTCCTATATTGTGAATTACATTATTTACAATATACACGGCATTTCCCATAAGAACAATACTTCCGTATTCGCGAATTCGGTATTCGCGGTACTTTTTAGGAACGTAACTACCGCGAATACCGAGTTCTGCCTGTATTGAATAATCAACTCCTGCTTCATCTTACAATTCACCCCCGAATTCACCTCTTTGTTTCCTATTACAAGAAAAAAGTACATCTGTCAGTTCAGCGACTTATTGTTAGTAAATGTCTGCACACTGGTTTGATCTAATCACCTTCAAACAATATCTGTTCAGCAAAAGACATCTGGTTGCAGATACATGTAGATGCGCCTATCGACACGCGCACTAAATTGAAAAATATCATTGGCCAATCAGCATTACTTGAACTTGACCCCCAGGGCATGAAGGGGGGGGGGGGCACCAATGGTCTGGCTACAAAAAAGTTTATGCTAATGGAGTATTCATTTGTAAAAAATCAACTGAAGTGGGAAGTGCGTACTGGCATAATTCTCTTATTTGATCATCACGTCTTGTCTGGATGATGGAGATTGTATACGCAAAATGATGCAAAACTCATAAAAAATCATCGCAAGACAGACAAGAAGAGAAAATTCAGGATGGGAGTGCTTGAAACCGTAAAGCCGCAGGTACGAAGAAAGGTAAGCACGCATTCCTGTCCCTTCTCTTTCAATGGGGCTCAGGTAATGCACGGCGGCAACACTTGTCGAATGGTGTTGAGGGCTCGCGCGCGAAATTCCAAACGGCGCGCCGCGAGCCGCACCGCGAGCCAACTGTATTATACGTCAAGTAATTGCAAACGCGCACAGCTACATGGGTATTCGTGTACACACCACTCCGGACGATTTTCTGCGCCAGGGTGGGTGAAGAGCGCTCTGCCGCTTTCACAGATGGTGATACAGTATCAGTGAGTCAAGTCGTCTGCTAAATAGTTCGCGCTACCGCGCGAATTCTAATTGTCAGGAAGCTGGGGCTCACCGCTATACATAGTGAGCGAGGAGATTAGGGTAATTGGGTCCACGACGGTCCACGAGCTGTCTGTGTATGGCGGTGTCGTCGTCCACCCACGCCAATGAGCAAATTTGTATTCCATACAGCGACCCTCGACCAGTGTGCTATTATACCGAGGCGATACAGCGGACCTCATCGAAGAAGCCCGACGACGACGTGGCTTAGGGTATCGAGACATGGGCAAACTGTTAAATAATGCAGTCCGAAACTGCGCGCGGGCCACTGTCTCGATTCCTCGTTTTGGCACTGGAATATTTATGATCGCAGTCGTTCCGGAGGATTTGCAGGGGGATTTATCGCCAACTCGGGGTTATTACGAGCTCAATTGAGGCCTTGCATCGAAAGAAGAACGGACCAAAGTTAGATCCTACCTCACTTTTATGAAGATCTATCGCTCTTATTGTGTCAAATGAGTTCTTCGACATGATGAACGCTTGAATCTTATCCACCACGTTTGAAAGCCTCATGACATGGATCTCGTATTTTTCAGTTGAAAGAATTCAGGCAGAAAAAAGATGATAGGGCATGGGTTCCCCTGGATAACACTGGGAAAAAGTATTTTGATCATGAAGCACTATGAACTGATCAAACAATGAAGTACGGCATGTCTCAAATGGAATCGGTTGGGATGATTCTTCGAAAAATTATTCACTTCCATACTTAATATTGGTTGGAATCATTAAGAACATGAGGATACAAGGAGATCCGAAAACACGTGCTAGAGGCGTTCGGGACGATAATTTCGTTCGAAGATTGTGGATTATTTTGTAGATCGATGGCAACGGTCCCTCGGAGAAATCGAAGAATCAATGAAGGTGATCCATCATGTTGGGCGCGTAGCCCACTTTCGCGTCACCGCACACGGCAGAGCGTGCTTGATCGCTCGATGTCTCGTACAAACGCAGCCGATCCGCGGCGGGTCGTGGCTCGGGGCCAGCACCGCGTCCGCTGCAAGACCCATCGTCGAGCCCATCGCTCGCCTACGAGACGTTAATGAGCATCAACAAGCTGTTTCTCGGTCATAAAAGTATATCCAGTGCGGGCGCGTAGCAGTGCTGGCCCGATCGAGCGAGGCCATTCAATATTCGGGTGCGTCCAAGTGTGCTATCCGGGCCGTCGTCCAAGAGGCCACCGCGACTTCATTCCAGTGTAGCTGGCCCCCGAATCAAACGGCTGTATACACTCCGGTCCCCTTGCAGCGAAGCAAGACGCGAGATATATATCAGGGGGGCACAAAAAGCTGCATCGGGGCCTCTCTCGGGAGCCAGCGCGAGCAGATGCCAGGCGCGACCCCGCGAGCCTCGATTGGGCGCCATCGCATACCTTCCGCCCGTATATTTGGCCCATCGCGTCGCTCGGGCCAGCCGATGTCTTATAGCGCGGCTTTAAATTCAAGCGGCGAATCGCGTTCGCGGCTGCCGCCCAAAATATGCAGCTCGGGCAAAAAGCAGGCCCAGCCGACGGGCGGACGCGCAGAAGCTGCGCGACGCTCAATCAAAATCAATCAGGCGCGTGAAAAAGCGGACTCTGCTGTATCCCCGGCCCCTCGCCCCTCTCGAATTCATCCAAGAGGGAAATGACCAATTAACGGAGTACGCGCGTGCAGCCGCAAAAGACGAGTCAACTCGCGATCGCCAGACGGAAACTGTTCATCGCTGGCTCGTGCGGACTTCAATTGTGGCCCCGGAACGCCTTTCTCAAGCTCCCAAAATTCTACTCTTACAATTGACTCACTTCGAGTAGGCGATCGCCACAATGTGAGGAATTTGCAAAGGATTGTGTTATTTATTTTGATGGTTATTACCGCAAAATTTGATGTGCTTACGTATAGTTGAAACCGCGAGCATCTAGACTTCCACATCCCCTCAAACACACGAGTATCGCGTATGAGTACCCGTTGGCCCATGACGTAAGGCGATATTTTGGAATCTAGATCAAATCAGAATTTCCAATTTTGGTACAAGTTTTGCAGTACCTCAGAAAAATTACCACGATTTCTGGTACGACCTTACCGCAGTACCCCCAAAATACTCACTAAATACTGCTGGAGTACCTCAGAAAACTGCCATGGTACCTTCCGAATACCCACTCTAATTGCCACCTTCAGCTAGCTGTCTCCAAAACTTTTTTTTTTCATTAACGATTAGAAAAATTGTGCCAATCAAGAGTATCGATTTTTTGAGAGTATTTTGATGGTACTTGAGTAGTTGGTGATTGAAGTACTACGGTCGTACCTCACTGAGGCTTGAGTGATTCATTTGCAGCAATATCAGAATTGATTCCAAGATAGGTGGTTTTTTATTAGCTGTTTGAGACAATTCCGTCGGCAAAAAGTTCGATTCCAACAGAGTCTGATCCAAAATTCAAATTACTACATTCTATGATGAATCTACGGCTACTTTAGTCCGCCCAATCGTTTTTGAGTCATAGCTCAGAACATTACTATTGTCCAGATAAGCCCATGTTGAAAAGTGATATCCATAGGTATTCTCACAATGCTAATATCATGAGGTGTAACTCAGAAACGCTTGAGCGTTTAACTCTGTTGCTCCACTTATTGTCTTTTGGTGCTAAAAGGAGACTATACCCGAAGTCTCAGTCAATTCCATGATCCGGATGTATGGACCTCTCCTGGTAAGACTGCATCAGCCAAAGTATACTTACATTCATCGAAATGGAATGGCGAATAATTCGCTAACAACAACGGCAAGAGCGAGAGGAGGCAGGAGCGTTGGTGTTGGTAAAAAAGTGCACTGGCAATAAATGTAGCTTACGCAGGTTCATAAGAGCAGAAGAATAACAGACGAATAGTCCCTCTAAAAGGTTCTCACTTTCAGAAGGTCCATCGATGCTTCGGTCGCAACCTCAGAGCAGGGCTATAAAGTTGCGGATGGACCCGCAGGCTATAGCTGCAGCCCTGAAAAGCATGAATTTGGGTGAAATTTCAGTTTACTATCCGAGCCAGAGCGAATACTGGTGGAGTGTGGAGCTTGAAGCCAACTAACCGCATAGATGATGGGATCAATTTTCCAACCACGGGAAACGGAGTTGAGAGAGGACGAGCAATTGGTACTAACGCAAGCTCTCGCCGAGGCCTTATGCGACGGAAACCCGAATGAGTTGGATCATCGTGCAATTATTTAGAAAGAATTACGTGCGCAGCACACAAGAGATGCAAGGCTCGCAGTGTCGGCAGGTTGCTGTTATTGCGCTCGAAAGTAAAAACTACGACGTGTTTTCGCGTCCATCGGAATAACGAAGGCTGGTGTGTCTAGTGCAGCATGTTTGCCAAGTTACAATGGTGCGTTGGATGGGCATGCGAAGCTCGCAAGCTCGCAAATGGACATCGGATGCCGGAACACGCTCTTGCCTCTGCATTAACGGATCTGCTTTTCATATGCGCTGCAACTCGTGCAACCGACGAATGGATTCTGCGCACCAACAGGTCGATATCATACGTGTACATGTGTAGTCAAGATGCAAAAACCTGTTATCTATCACGCAGCACGAAGTAGTCACGTATGCAGCGAGGCCAAGCGACCAACTTGCGCTATCGCGAAAATGCAGCCAGCCCCAGTGATGCAAATTCCTCGCCAAGAAAGCTGCATGCTGAGCATATCTGCCCAAAAGTATCTGCAGCAAGCCACCAAATGCAGCATTCGTACAATGCGTCATTAGACCTATGTACAGCATTGGTCGCAAGCGAGCTGCATGCGTTTTAGCTTCATTGGCTTCCCTAACTTTCTGCATTCATACATGTTTCGGAGCATTTGTTTACTACTCTCTCATCCGATCAGTGGCATGCCTCAGCCCGCGACGTCTGACCAGCCTCAGGTGGACAAATTGTCCCGGCAATACCTTACGCATGTTGCGAATGTTATGCGATGTAACCGTTTCTCCACTACACTGGAAACGGGGTTTTCAGTCCTGTATAGAAAATCAGAACATAATAAGCCTTTTTTGGTAGCGTTTTCAGAATTTGTTTACAAAAATTCGATGCCATAGAAATGCATGCAATTATTAGCTTAATAAAAGACCCTTGTAAGAATTCACCGCGTAACTTTCACTCTTCTCTTACCAGCAATCTCAGGAGAATTTCTGGTTTCAACTTTATTCGAGGTTCCCATGAAGAGTTGAAACCATAATTGAGAAAAACGCTAAGTCATTTCCCATCGCCCTGAAGAGCACGTGTTAGGTTTTGCTTGAACTTGTAAATGACTCAGAAGCCTATTCCAGGGTTTTTGACACATTATAAATGATGTGAAAGCTCAGCCAAGGCGTATGCAAGAATTATATAGAAATAAGAAATTCAAAGAAATAACCAGATCTTGGATGAAGAAATCAATTAAGTAAAAGAGACATTGAGATTGATCAACTCAAAAGTTTTTGGTACATGCTTTAGCGGGCGAAAGTAACTAGTAAAAGTGGAAGCAAGTTTGGTTCACGATTAGTTTCTAATTGTAAGAACGTACCACCAGAATCTGGTACCTCGCTAAAGCGAAGTAAATTGATCTGAAAGTTTACATGAAGTCAGGCTACTTTTGATATAAAACAAATGAAATTTTTCGAGTTTTTTTTAAATCACTTCATCGAACTAGAATCTGAAAAGCTTGCAAAAGTGGAAATAATCTAAAGTGTATTCCTGCAGAATTCTTGAAATGGGGATATCTGTAAAAGTATATAGGTCTGCGAAAAGTTCTGATAGACTAATGCTTTTGATCTTGATGAAATCTCGGAATATTTAGTGTAACGAGCTCAATCTCATGACTCAAATTTTTGCACATTATAATCATCAACCAACCGGCAACATCGACTCTTATCCGAAACATATTCATCTATCTAGGTTCGGCTTTTTCAAAATTTTGAAACCTCTATCTTGATACTTGTGGAGTGCTTATATATTGTAGAGCTACAGTGAAAACCCTTGATTTGGCGGACGATTTCCATTGTACCAGCACGGTGTCCTCTAATTCTAGCTTCCACTGTACACGTAAATATTCCGCGGAATATTCCCGATGGTGCATTTCTTAGCGTCCGTGACATCGAGGTTTCCCTTAATCGAGTGTCAGTTGAGTAAACGAGGTTTCAATGAATTTTGAATATTGGATCGGGCCCTGTTGAAATTAAACACTTTGTCCATTCAACTTGCATTCAATAGATTTGAACTCTTGTACAGCTTGTACGTCGATGATCATTTGCCAGTCTCAGCGCGAGACACTGGTAAAGATGAGACTCGCGCTGGAGCTCGTGGAGTTAGTCAGAAGTAAAATGCATCGCCCCTCCGCGGGAAACGACAACTCACTGGCTTACGTTTGCCGTCGAGCGAATCGAGGTATGCACGTCGAGAGTAGTCACGAGTAATCATAATGCGGCGTCACGCTGCATCGTTGCATTGCATTCTCGGTCGCACACACAGAGAGAGCGAGAGCCAAGCGTCGTCAAATAACTCATTGTTTCAAGCTGCTCGAGAGCCCTGTGCCGCTGTGCCAGTCACCTGCGCGCCCATCGCAACACACCCGTACATGCATCTATTCTCTGGCACACGGTCGAGTGCAATTGCCACCCGCGAGCCGTGCCTCCGCTCGCGATAAATTGATGCGCCGACAAATCACCCTCGTCATCGTCCGATACCACCGAGCACACCTGTCCCATCCAACGAAGCCAGAGTCTGAGCAGACGTCTTTGCTCCGAGGCGCTGCGGTGCGCGAAAAGCCGGCCGAGTCGCGCCACGTTGAGATATTTGATGGCCCGGGCCGAGTATTAAAGTGGATAATGGCGTGGCAAATTTTCCCCCGGGCTATTTTTCATCGATGCTAATTCCCGCCGCCAAACCTACTCGGACGGATCTCTCGACTCTCTGACGTAGAGGTTTTGCGCTGAAACGTTATAATGACCAGACGGCCGCAAGCTCCGTAATGGTTGGTTCGCGAACCGCGTGGCAGCCTCGTGCGCGGAAAATTTGCCCGCCGGGCGTATGATCTATCGGCTACATAGTACGTACTCGGAGCTGGAGCCGCGTGTCGTGCAAAAGAAAGCTGGGCCCCCAGCACCTCTGCCCGAGCTTGCGTTACGTAAGAGCCGTATCGCAAAGTAGCGACAGCCCTCCCATTACCCGGCTGCCCTCACTCCCTCTCGATCTTTCAAGCAGTTCTCTATTTCGAGAGTGAGACAGCCGTAATGATGCCTGGCTGGAGCCGCTGCACGCGATTGACGGGCGGAACTTGAGAGAGTCTACAACGTGACGTAACGAGATCGGTGGCGCAAATCGAGCCTCGCTATTTCCCAAATCGTATTCATTGCGGATGGCGTTTTTGAATTTCTTCCCGAGCGGGAATTGGAGGAGGCCAAACCTTGATGACGGCCCTGAGAACGACGAGAGGAGGCACTAATTCAATAATTTGAATCCAGTGGATCCCGAATAACTCGTGCGTCATTTGCAGAAACACGGATTCTCATAACGCGGCTCGTGAATTATTTGAGCCAGGGCGAGCAGATTTATAGGCACGTCCTTTTCAAGGCACAATTCAGCTCTTCGTCACTCGTGTCCCCTCCTATAAATATAGCGAGCTCGCGAGGGCCGCTCGGTCGAAATGAACGATCGCTCTCACTTTTCGCGCTCATATGTACACAAGTATCGCTGCTTTGCTTTGCCTCGATACCTCGAGCGGTGATCTTTGATGCGAGCTGCGGCGCATTAATTACGTCGCGGCAGCGGGCCCTTGATAAAGCCCGTATTTAAATATTCCGCCGATCCAGAGGCCGCAAAAAGCCAAGGCAGCAGCAGAGATGCGGAGCCAAGCGGCAGGAGGAGAGACAGAGGCGGAGAGGGACGCGCGAGTGTAATTGAAGGAGACTCGTACATCGCGCGCCCGGTGCACAGGGAATAAGTAATCGCGGAACAAGTGCCACGCAAAGAGAGAGCGAGAGAGCAGGGGAGCGCGAGTCGAATAAACTGCGACGGCCCGCGAGACGCGATATTTGATTTCATTTCATTATTCAGCACCTCGATGCTAATATTTAATGCCAATTACGGCACATTTTCGCATAAACTTTGCCCCGGCAAACGTCTACATTACAGCGCTGCGCGAGGAGCCTCTCTACGAGCCGTCCTTCGCGATGGATTATAAAGTACTCTCCCCCCTCCCTCTCTCTTTTCGTCTGCAAGCCCATCACTTACATTATTCAAACTTTTTCGTGAATATTCAATGGAGCCCCCCGCCTCGCTCGTGCGAGGGACGTTTCTCATGCACTTCAACGACCGGCGCTCGATTCGATTCACATTTCAACGCGCAAATAATTCATCGGATCCTCTTAACCCCCCCCCCCTCTAGATAAATTGATCTTATACTAGGCTTGACATAGATGTGAGATACCATTTTTCCACTGTTATGTTAACATTTTTGAGTCCTTATGTATTTTTCGGAATTCACCGAGTGGGAGAGAGAATGACGGGCAAGTGCTCATTGCGTATTTCTGGAACATACAAGCAAATGAGTTGAAATTTATTTGTACTAAATAAACCCACAAGTTGCAAGGTACGCTAGAGTATACATAAGAGCGTGAGCGAGTCGAGTTTTCCTCCGCAGCGGCGATAACGCGAGCCCTCATTTGCCTCGCGCACTCTCTGCTACACATCTCGCTGCGGGGCGAGCCGCTCGCACGCACGGATACGGCTCAATTTGCATAATTCATAAAATTTATCTAATCCAATTTCTCGCGGAATTTAATATTCAGTTGGGGCTGGGCGCGCGCGTGTAATAATGTTATACACAGCAGCAGATGCGGGCTGGTGGTCGTATACACGCACGTGTGTACATACGCGGGGGGCTGTATCGCGTGTAAGCGCAATACTTGGGCTTTGTATACGCGAAAGATGGAGGTGTAGCGTTATTTCAGTGCTCGAGAGGTGCGAGAGGCCGGCGCTGCGGATTTCAGGCGCAAGCGACCATGCATGCTTGCACCAACCCAACGGTGGCGGCTCTTCCCGAGTATTACGAGCCGAGAAGCATGTGGACACGCGAATGAGTATGCGCCCGCTTGCTCGTGCATCCTGCGCGACTCTGCCTGCATGCGGATGTATATTCGCGCGTATCTTCACTCGCATACACGCTGTCGACTACGTGCGCGCGTGCGAGAGCTGGATCCGATGCGATGTATACGGTATTTTCTGCATAAAGTATTTTAGAGAGTGTAATAGGAGGATGATGCCCGGGAAATTCTGAAACAGCGCAGCGGCTTGATGGGTGCGAATCGCGGTACAAGTGGGCATCCAAATCCAACCAAATCTCTGGGACAGACGCTCCGCAAAGAACGGAGAATAGAAAAAATAATGATGAAAATACTTTCACACTTTTTAAACTGGTATTTCGAAGACGCGGAACACGTAGGCGATATTGGACGAATTAGCGCGATAAAGCAATTTTAAAGGACACATGTATATTACTGATTGTTAGTTTCATGCCACAAACATGTCCGAAGGTTCATAACGATCCGACCAAGTTAAACCTTGAATTGAATTTCACGCCGCGACGCTTATAGAACAGGATACTGCAAGTGATCATTGGGAAGCGGATAGCCGCTTGCATTGCCAAAACAATTTCCGAGACAATTCAGATCTGCGATCCGTTCGGCGAGAAGGTGACAATTTCCGAGACGATCCGTAATGGTCCAATCATCATCTCTCTTTCGCCCGCGATAGATTTGACTGCCTCTTCCACGGTGACTTTCACCCGAAGCGCATAATTTGAAGCTGCGCTCGGCAAAGGAGCCGTATACGAAACTATGTCTCTGTGCAGTTGAATCGTCAAATTGCATCTTGTAAAGCTTGCGCGGCGTCGCGAAATGAGCCGCGACTGAGAAATCCCGCATTTTAAAGTCTTCAGAAGCATCGATATCGCTCAGACGGAAACTGGAGCAATTCACCCTCGAGTTCACAGCAGCATGAAATTGATGAATTTGCCAATCATGTCGAACGACCGATTCGTGAAAAGTCACGATCCGATCCTACTTGGGGGATACCGAGGCGAGTGTGCCTAATTTGTATCCATCCACTAAAAAACCTTTCTCTGCTAATTATGAATAACTCAGCCTCAACTCAGCCTCTCCATTGAAGGCCAATTTGAACTCATTCTTTACAACTAAAAGTGAGCTAAGGTAATAATCTTCAAGTCGTTTCAAGTTATGGCAGGGTCAAAATAGGTCGATTTTCTAGCCAAAGGGGGCAGGTTAAATACACTTACCTTGTCCTTTTGAATCATTTTCATCATAGTGCAAGGACTTCTGTCAACTCTCCCTCCCATCCCACAGAGAAGCACCAACTCGCAAGCTTACGAGAAGCATTCAAACTACTCTTGATTCTCGAGAGTCACATTAGCACAGGCGTTATACTATCTGGACGGCTGCCGCTCTCGCAGACGTGTAATAACCACAACAGAGCCGCGTCACGCGAGCGATATCTCGCGCTCAAGATCCCCGCAAATGCACGGCCGTCGTCCCGCGGGAATCGCTTCCGCGACGCTGATCGCAGAAAACAGCTCGTCTCGCGTCAAGTGGGTCCATATCTCACGACGACGAGAGGCCTCGCGCGGGCCCCGGCCGAATAGTTGCGCGAATTTTTGCGCGCCCGGCCGAGAGAGAGAGAGAGAGAGATTATTTCATTACGTAAGCGCGTTAAAGGGGAATATTTCGCGCGCAGTCTGGTGTGAGTACACGGGAGCGCCCGATTGTGGCGAACGGCCCCGGCTCGTGAGTTTTTACAGTCACGCGGCGCGCCACTGCAACGATCTATCTGAAATATTTCGCTGCCGTGTGGACTCGGATCTCTACAGTAGTGCAACCGAATGACATCAGGCCGCTCGAGTGGGTGGGAAAAAATTCCCGAAGCGAGATTCGTGATTGCTGCGGCCGGGCCCGCGAAAATTTTTGCGCACCCGCGGGCCTGTGTGAAACTGCAGCTGTGGCCCCCGCTCGAGGCGTGATTCGATCGAAAGCGAGAGTCCGCACTGTGCAGCATCGACGACGGCGCTATCGGCCGATGCAGCTCGCGAGCCTGAATGAGGTTCGAGTGTAGTTCTGCAACTCTGCGAGCTCGTCGGGGTGTAGCGGCTGCGGAGGCGGCCGCACTTCATTTTGCAAATGCAGACGGCTTGCGAGCTAATTACGCTCATTAAATTTGCATTAGCGAGCAGCGAGGATGCAAATACGAAAGCTCGAAGCAGCGGCTGCGCCATGGAGATATTTTCATAAGCCAGGGGCAATTTCAAAATATCATCGAATGCACTGCTCTCTCTCTTGATAAACTTGGCCGAGCTGTCCTGGAGTGAGTTCAATCAAATGAATCTGCAATGCAAGCGAGCTCCTCCATCGTTCCTTCGAGGCTCGAACCGATCCCAAGAATTTTTTAATCGTCCAAGCATTGGAAGCCGAAGCGAATCGTCCGGAGGTGTGAAAGAATTTAGAAAGTCTATAGCGGAAGAAAAAGAGTTTCTGCGCTAAAACTGCAGAGCGGAACTGGTTTATCGAGCACGAAGTATGCCTATCTCTGGATACCGAGGGGCAACCTGCATTTTTCGACGAACATCAAATTCAGCATCTCAGTGCGAGGAAAGTGGCGATTATTCGCGATATCGCGCAGTCGCCGGGCGTCGCCACCCTCATTCAATTGCGCATACACGCCAGTACAGCTAAGCGGCGAATTTCTAGCCTCGCGGCGAGTCTACGAGTTGGCGTTATCGAGCAGTGCCATAACCAGACGTCAGTCGATTTTTTCCAACCGACGTACGCACAGAATGGTCTCACCGAGGAAACACGTATCTACGTCCGAGGAAACGCGACATGGAAACGTCCGTATCGCGCCTCGTTATACGAATAAACGGCTGCTTTTCTGCGATCGCTTCGCCATCGGTGAGAGTGGACTTTCGCGCGAAGTATACGGGCTCTAGGTGCCAATCCGACGGCGCGCGTCAATCGAGAGCGATACCGACAGCTTCCGCCGCTGCGAGTTGCTGTGATACCTACTTGTCCGCGCGGAGAGAATGCTCGAGTATGGCGCGGCTCCGTTAACGATCGAGCGCTCCATAGATTGGCTTCGGAGAGCGTAATTGGCCTCCACGAGGCTCGTGGCCGACAGTGAAAGTGCCCTGCTCTCGGCACTCCGACCCACGTGTACACTAACCCAAGTGTGAATTCAGCAGCTCGTGACGATCTGCCCGTCATACGCTCGGATGAGAGGGGAAAGTCGCGAATACCTCGGTAGCTCTCAGACTAGAATCGCGAAAGGGCCGAAATACCGTTTGGATGTGGAGACAGCCTCAGGTGGCACGAAATCGAAAGAATTCGCTTATAAATCCGATAGCTCGGCTCTCTCGACAAAAATATGCATTCGCTTTGCGGGGGTCGTACGAGCTCGCCTATCATTACGCAACCGCGGGTTCACGAGCTCGCGGAATTTTTGGCTCCTACACCGTACCCCGCGAGCAACTCTTACGCCGCGCGAGATAAGCGCAGTTTTCCCGCAGGTATACGGCTTTTCGCTGCGAGCCACCGCTTTGGGGGTATTACAGGCGCTGCCTCGAACTCGCTCGATTGATTTATCGCGAGCCTCCGTGGAGATCATTACGTGACACTCGCGGTGAATTTCGAGCTCTACACTCTTGTATAACGAGGGCTACCTCGGGAGGTGGGCACTTGTCCTTTTAACACGTATTTACTCTTCGCACTCCTGGACGCGAAGGGGGCGCTTGCGAAATGAAGAGCGCGGCGCGACGTTGATTGGTGTAGGTGCTATCATTAGCGCTCATCAACCTCGTCATCAACTGCACAACGAGCGCGAAGAGACGCGAGGCTCCGGCCCTCTCGCAATGTCGCTTTATGTAAGATCCTGCTTGCACTCGGTGTAAAACGCGACCTCGCGCGACTCCGGCTCGCTGCCACACAGAGATGAGTCGGAAATTCCAAATCAACTCGGGCTTTTTGCAGGCAGGATAGAAGAGACAATAGCAATGACTCGTAACCAGTCGCTAGTGTGGATTGCGCGATCCTCGCGCGCGCGAGACGCTAAAAGAGAAGCTGCTTAATCTCCTGCGCTCTCGTGCTCAATTTCACTTTCTCTTGGCGCGGGCGAGCCGAGCCGACATACCGAGCGCATCGGTAGCAGGTGTATCATCGCGAGTGCGAGTACGATGAAATACCCGGGCGACCAAATCGGCCCTCTCGCTCGATGCTCGTGCCCGTTCATCACGCGTATACACACAAGGTCGTTGGAGAAATTTACGCGAGGTAATCGCGGGGACAAGGTCGAGAGGGAGAGAGAGCTGCAGGTCTTTTGGCGCGCGATAAATCGGCGCCCGATCCAAAGTACCTGCGCGTCTGCATGTCCGCGCGCAGCACTGAATCAAGCCGTTCGCTGTATTCAGCCATCCACGGATCGCGTATACGACAAGTACATCCCGGCCGAGACTCTCAATGAATTCATGCATCATCGTCCCGCGCAGACCTGCAACTTTGAGCGCGTACACGCCGAGCACGGATGTAGCCGCGTCGCGTCGTTACTCGTTACGTGCAGTGAAAGTATAACTCAGCTGGGTAATTAGCCGCCGATTCCAAAGCATTGATCAGCCCGCTCTCCGACCACTGTCGATTCCCTCCGACATGACTAGACGGACGTTCAACAGTCTCTGAATGTTTTGCGAGTGACTCTCCACTCCGTAACTTCTTTTCACTCGATTGGCGTGGCAACTTTGATCGACTGAAGAGTCACTCGGAGTGAGCTAATTATCACTCAGAAAGATTTAGAGAGGTCATACATGACCGTCTTGATGAGCTCGTGGAAAAAAGAAAACACAGAGTGA
>JAPYYZ010002059.1:0-14362 GCA_030522705.1 Eretmocerus eremicus | reverse complement strand
TGCCATTCACCCAGGCCGTGCGGACCCAATTTTGGCGGTAGGCGGATAATCCTCTTTACTGACACTGCCCCTCATAAACTCTGAATAGTAACCGCAGTTAATGGCCCTTTATGACGCGCCTAATGAAAAATCTGCCAATATTGGTTACCATTTATTATAAATAAACGACGAAACATACATGATGGATCGATGACCTCTCGATATCTCTGCATTTTTATCGATTTTATGATCCAAATTCAGAGTTTCTATCTCTTCCGAGGTTGGAGATAGTTTTTTATTTTCAACAGTCAATAACAATTGAAAGATTATAGATATTCGAGAAATCTTTGCACGATTCTCTTAAGAACACCTTGAAGTATCATCTCAATTTTTTTCAAAATAGAATCCTTAAAAGAATTGAGTCGGCAAGCTTTAGAAAATCGGGGCCACCGATATTGAAGAGAAAAAAAGGCAATTTCTCCTAATTAAATTCAAATAAAAAGAGTAATTACGACTTGAATCACACGAAATTTGGCTTCTTCACCATGAAGTTCACCTCTCCAACCACGGTCGTAGAAATTGCCAGCAATTTTTCTGCGCCGACTGGGAACGAAAAACATTCAGAGGTATATAAATAGGGATCCGATAGTAGTGGAGCGATCAAAACCTCCCAGACTATATCTCTCTAGTGTTCGAAGGGTGCTGACTTCGAATCTGGAACCATATTCCTTAGAAAGAGTAATGCAACAAGAGCTCTGATCATGCTCGGAGCAATCTTTAACAACTTCAGTATTGCAGTTGGGTGGTTTGTCGAAGCTATCTCCAATTAGGATTTCTTCGCAAACCATCACATCAGAATCACCACATTATATTACCCAACAACTCCAGGGTGATTCGTCCTAGAAAACCCCGAATGGTTTCGTCATTTCCTGTATTTCTGAGGAATGCGTGATTGTGTCTCCAATGGTCAATTAACCATTGAAAATCATCCAATCGCACTTATCAAACACAAATTTGAGCTATTATGTGGGATCTTTCGAGTTACACGTAAGCTGGGATGTTGATGAGCTGCACATCCTGACTAGTAGCATGATTTGCTGCATGGATAGCTCTGAATCTGATAATTGGAAAACCCTGGACTATGCAGAGTTGATGGAGGATCCAAAACACGTTGTTTTCTATTTCATGTAATCAGAAATCTACCGATGAGATGACACTTCATTTCGCAAATAGTTCTCTTTCAACTCAGAATATGGTAAGGTATTGAAAAGCAGCTCTGAGTATGCTTTCGAGAGTTTTTAATGTAATGCTCAGAGCCTTATCTCATTATGGCCCGATTCCATTCCTGTGATCGGGTATATAAGACGGAGATCGTATGTCTAACTTTGAAACATTCTAAACAATTGATGAATACAGGAGGAGAGGTAAAGTGATACGACTCCATTACTCTAGTCACATTAGAGTATCCTTTGTCGAGATGAGTTGTTTCGTGGAGTAGCTATTAAACCATCCGACTAATCAGAGTTTGCAACTTATGAACATCCCAACTTATGTGTAGCTTGAGAAACCCGAGAGAGGAGCTCGGATTAGGGTTTGATGAGTCCACTCGAATGATTCCCAATAGTGAATCGACTATTGGAGACACAACTGCGTGAATCTTAGAGTGACGGGCAACGGCAAGATCGATCGGTTCTTTGAGGAGGAATCACTCTAGATTTGTTAGAAAATATGATATGGGGACTTTGATGTGATGGTGTGCGAAGGAATCCTACTCGAAGATAGCTTCGACCAATCTCCCAACTGCAAAACTGAAATATCGCTTCGAGCATAATCAAAGCACTCGTTCCATCATCTACCTGTGGAATATGTTTCCAGATTCGAAGTTAGCACGCTTCAAGAACTGTCAAAAGAAATATCAAAACACGCACTTTTCGCAGTGAAATCTCATTTTGTTCCTATTTTCTCAATATCACAACGCGATGGAATCACATGCCCTCGATTCTTCACTGATTCCGCTGAGTTACTGCTCCAATATCGTTCATGAACAATCGGTAACGGGTCAGTCGATCTCGTTACATTGGGTTTGGAAACGAAAAATTGAGAGATATGGTCTGGAATGCTTTGATATCTCCACTAGGTAGCATAAGCATGTAACTATCGTTATTCTCGGAATGAGGAATTCATCATTGATTAGTGAGAGAATAATTGTGGAACGGGATCAGGAATAAACACACTGCGATCAAAGTATAACTCGGTTTATTCACGCACTCGGTGTGCACCTCGCCGCGTTGGGTACAAGACTGAAGTGGACGCGCTAGGCCCAATATGGCGGCGCCCCGCGGGAAGGGAGATAAGAGGGGAGAGAGGAGAGACGGGCGCAGCCGCACTTCCA
This sequence comes from Eretmocerus eremicus, assembly GCA_030522705.1. Classification (NCBI taxonomy): domain Eukaryota; kingdom Metazoa; phylum Arthropoda; class Insecta; order Hymenoptera; family Aphelinidae; genus Eretmocerus; species Eretmocerus eremicus. The sequence goes on along the minus strand of JAPYYZ010002059.1, from coordinate 11,991 downwards.
ACACTCTCTCCCGGCTAAGCCTAGTCTCTACGAACTCCTTTATTCACAAGATAATTGATTCATCTTAAATAAAACTTGCATTCATGCACAGACTTGATACACTTAAATTTCAGCTCTCTGGAACAAATTCTATAATTGATTTGAGAAATTGAGATTGTTAATCCTCCCCTGGAACAAACAAAATATAGTTTGCAACTCATTAATTCCCTTGTAGACTACAAGAGCTTTTTCAAACCTTACGTTCGATTCATTAATGCTTTAGTTAAAGCCTCGTGTTTCAGGTAGAGTAAAGGCTCTGCAAAAATATCAGCTAACTGATTTTCGCTAGACACCCAATGTACCTCAATCAATTTTCTTTTTACACATTATTTAACATGATGACCCTCCGTCTCGGTCATATGTTCGAGCCTATCTTCACCACTAGTTTTGGCACTTGCTCCAGCTGCTCTGTTGTCACACCACAGCACCATCGGGCTGAATGATTTATTGGAGATCAGTTTCAAAGACATATCCATAGCAATTAATTCCTCGCAAGTCTCACTCATTGCAACATATTCTGCCTCGCATGTAGACGAAGCTACGTAATTTTGCTTATGTGTTCGCCAGGCCATTGGATCTCCATACGATTGTATCACATACCCACAAGTGGAGACAGAACTTTCACAATCAGCAAAGCTTGCATCAGAATAGGCTTGCAGATTATCTGTTTTGCCTAGGAATTCAAAGCTTAGGGCTTTCGTACCTTCCAGATATCTGAAGACTCTCTCTAGCATTCTCCATTCATTCTTTGTGGGATTGATTCGATGCCTACTCAAAACGTTCACTGCATGCGAAATATCCAATCGGGTTGAACCCGAGAGATATGAAAGACACCCAACTCTTTCCCAAAATTCGGTGACTTCTTCCGACGTTGCACGAGTTGAACTCGGGCGATTCCTCGCGATCGCGTCGTTCTCGATTTGAGACTTGGTTCGTGACCATAGCCGTGTTCTGAGGGTACATATCCTGCAAGTGGAATTTCTCAAGGATTCTATCGATATATTTCTCTTGAACCAATTCTAGAACACGGTTCTGCCTGTCCCCTTTTCAAAATTATTCCCAGGAATTTCTTAGGCTCACCTAAGTCTGTCATCTCAAACTCCTGTCTCAATTTCGATTTAGTCTCTACCAATAATTCCAAGCTATCACTTGCCAGGAGTGTACCGTCAACATTCAATACTAGAATCACGAAACTACCATCTCCCTCTCGTGTGTACAAGCACGGCTCTTGATCATCGTTTTTCAAACTAATCTTCTCCGCGGCCTCATTGAATTTATCGTTTCATTTCTCAGGGCTTATCCGAAGACCATACTAAGACTTCGAAAGTTTACAAACTTTTTCGCGGCGCATTTGCTCTGAACATTCCACGCCCTCTAGTATTTCCATATAAATTTCTTCGTCTTCATCTAAAGTTCCGTTAAGAAAAGCAGTTTTGACGTTCATTTGAGACCACTGGAGATTGTATTCATTGATGATTGCTAACACGGCTCGAATCAAGGCTAGTGGCGGGACCGGCGCGTAAGTCTTGGACAAATCGTAATCACTCCTGTCCTTGAATCCTCGTATAACTAGACAGGCTCTGTATCTGATTTTACCGTCTGGTTCATACTTGCGTTTGAGAACCCATTTTAAATTAATAACATTAACGCGCTTGCCTTTCTCAGTCATCGCGGGCCTGTCAACAATTTCATACACTCCGTTTTTCAGTAAAGAATGTCATTCACTTCCAATTGCTCCTTTCCATCTCTCTCTATGACCAGAGTTCATGGCATCTTTGTAAGAGGCCGGATCCTCGTCAATATCTGCCAAAAAGGCATGATAGAGATCAATTTCCAAGCGCTTCATATTTTCTAGCGTTACTAGCTTACTCGCCGCGCTCGCGTGACGCTCGCTTGGCCAACAAACGGTTGTCTATGGGCTTGAGTTTGGAGATGATTTCATTGATAGGTTACATAGATAATAAATCGAATTCAAGAAATGTATATGGAATATTTTATACTCATAATAAACCATTTATTCTCATGATTAAATAGAATAATACAACATAATATATCAAGTAAACTCCAAAATGAACATGGAAATAATCAAATTCATAACAAACTCTTGAAATAATTGAAAATACCATGAATGAAAAAATTAAAATTCCTCTTCAGTTACATCGTTCGTTCTGGTTCGAATCATGACGGTGGGTTGATGAAAATACATATTCATAACATTTTGTTATATTAATATATTTCACAACTACATTATTATTACGTAGAATAATAATTTCTTCACTTCACATAAAGTTTCATTGTCAATAAATATAAGAAATATTCAATAATTCAATCGACCACCCACTTGACACTCGTTAATCCACGAGACAATTCTCTATATATGAATTTAAGTGCAAGTCACATTCTATTTTCACACGATAAGTTTACATAAATTGTTCTCACACCATTACACAGTTATATTGGTTCTCTTAAGTTAATTTTTTTAGAATCCCAGGAATTGAATGAGTACAAAAATTGAACTAATTAATTATCCATTACCAATATCCAAGATCTATCTCACTTATTAATACTTTATACTGCACTAAAATCTTTTACATTCATGATGATTATACTATGCAATGACGAAGTCAATAATTTACATATTTACAATTTCAAATCTACTCCTCATGATACTTGAATATTACTTGAATATAACTCACACTTATCATAACTGTAGTCAATACATCATTATTGAAATGATATAACATACAACAACATCTGTTACTTTCCAACATTTATCAATTAGTTAATCAAATTTCATAAGTTAATATACTTGCAAGTGAAATTAGATTCTTATCAAATTTTCATCACAATTATTGTGAGCACGAATATTATTATGAGATTGAAGTATGTTGAACGAGAAAGTATTATCTTCATCTTAACCTGTACAATTTTCATGAAATTTCATCATCACCTCTACTTCATAGATTCTTAACAAATCATAATCATATATCATGATTTATTCACCGATTGGAAATTCTTATAGTATCATAAATGAAATAGTCCTTACAACTCGTACTAAGAATCTGTATTCACAGTATGAATCCAGATCATTTCTTACCAATTCGTCAATCATCACAAATGATACATAAAATTTTTGAAAATTATAATGATATCTTGCACAACACAATGCAAACTTCATTATCAGAAGAAGATACATTCCAATCAGTATGCCCTTTAGGAATTTCCAGGAAATTGAGATCTGATCTGATACGGGTAAATAAGGAATCAATAAGGTATAGTGTAGGCTATTCAACTTTCTAAAGGTGTCGAATTTTTTTTGAATATATTGACGCCCTTGACAGCCCCCAAGTTGACAAATGAAGCAAGAATTATTTCACCCAGGATAGCTGAAGCAAAAACGCGCTCCGATTGGCCCGAGCCCTTGTGACATCATACTTCAGTAGATACAGATGGGTCCCATTTGAATAGCATGGGAGAGCAAAGGAAAGTATCCCAAATTTGAGTCAGTAGTACTTGAGGCTCTGGAAATCGATCTTCAGAGCTGCCTTGGCCATTAAACAATTGGATCGAATGGAAAAAAGTACCCATAGCTCTCTTGGAATCAAACTCCACCAGTTGACAACCAAGCATTATGGGTCAAAGTGTCGAAGCGAAGAGTCTGCAGATGGACAATAGAGCTCCTGCACTCAGCTAAGCTTGCTGTTTGTGATTGTGCTGAGATTCTCTAGAGAAGTTATTCTGAATTGTCTCCTGTTGGAGAGAAGGATCGTATGAACATCTTCCTTCTGTAGAGCAAGAAATGCATGTCAGTCTATACCCAGAGTCAACATGAATATTCCGGGCCATAAATATTATCAAAACTCAAAGACTTAAAGAGAGACACGCCTCCAATTGATATCATTGTGACTGTGATGAATGTAATTTCCAGAACCCCCATGATCCTCCTCAGCCAGTTCTCCACAACATAAGAGACCCGGACTCGAATGGTGTCACCAAGATAGCTCCAGTTTTTTTGAAAAGAAGGTCCTCCGCCATAGACAGAATCTAAAAAAATCTCTCTTAATCTTGCTGACAAATACGAACATACATTTTTCAGAGAAGATTATCGAGAAAAAACCCATGCGATGCTACAGAATCCCACATTCTTGGCGGAAGTCTGTTTCAGAAGAACTCACATTGAGTCCCACCAGCTAGTGGAATGAGAATTCTATTCATATCATCTTAGGTTGAGATGAGATTGCGATTTGAGTACTCCAGTGTATTATGTTCATAGCGTGAGAAATGAAAAGTTGTGAAGACATAAATCCTATGGTACCGTATATGTGCAAACTTCCTTGTCAATAAAAAAGGACAGTTCATGCATCCAATTTGTGATAGATCCCAATACTTCTATGCATGGTATCCCAGTAAGGAAGTGGAAAACATGCAATCTTTTGTGAATTGTCAATTTTTCTTGACGTAGAGTGATTCTCACAAGGATCTCTCGAACATCCATGGAATATAAATAATTCCCGTCTTACACGGAAGGGCCTACGTTACACACAGATCCGCGAATCAAAGCAAAACAAGGTGACACTGACGGCTCCAATCAACTTGCTAAGAAAGAATTCTCAAGCCGGATGAGTATGATCCAATATCATCTTATCATCGAGATATCCCAATTCATCAACCTTATTCCTAACAATAACAGATCCTGGTGAAACACTCATTCAGGTTGTCCACAATACTCGAACAAGTTATAGGTCTCCTTCCTCCAGAGGCACTTATTGATCAAGATACATGCCTACATGTAGAATATGTTCACTTTGATTGAAGGTGAGTAAGGGGAAAAGTTATCTCTCCCGCCACAGATGGAAGATGTTTATCTCATCACTTACATCGACAGAAGACAACCGAGAATAACTTCTCAACCGATGGAGAATCTCAGCTCAATCACAAACAGCGAAATTAGCTGAATTGAGGAGATCTATTGTCCATCCATACCCCAGATGGAGTATAATGATTCCTCAGGTTTTTTTGAGGTTTTATCCAAGTTTTCTTATATATTTAAAATAGATTGACTATGAGTCCAAATACTCATATATCCAAATTCTATATAATTACTGTAGGTCTAAATACTCATACATCTCAATTTCTCATAATTGCTTACTCATTTGTTCTATTGAATAAGTTCCCTCCCGTTAAACTATGACCATATGGCTGAATTACAGTTCGAGGCAATTTTTATTTGACTAATTCGACTTTTCAACCGATTCTTTGATAATGAAAACGAACGCGAAAAATTCCAAGAGAAATTTCTCAGGATTCTACGGATGTCCTGTTCATTTTTGAAAAAGTTTCCAGGCACACTTGGGGAGATGCAGAGTTCCTGGGACTTTACACGATCTTTCAAAACATTTTTTCCCAAGAACTATTACACTTTCCAAAGGTTTCGAAATTCCTTTGGATTTTCTGACGCCTTGAACAGCCCCTAATCAATTAATGAGGCAAGAATCATTTCACCCGAGTTAGCTGACGTGAAAACGCGCTCTGATAGGTCCGAGCCCCTGTGACGTCATACTTGAGAAAATTGGATGAGTCCCATGTTGATAGCATGGGAGAGCAGAGTGAACCATTCCAAATTTGAGTCTTCCGTACTTGAGACTCTGAAAATTAATTTCAGAGCTGCCTTAGCGATTAAACGATTGGATCAAATGGAGGAAAGTATCCATAGCTCTTCTGAAATCAAACTTCACCAGTTGATAACCAAGCACTAAGGGTTGAACATCCTAGCGTCGAAGCAAAGAGTTCACGGATGAACAATAGATCTCTTGGGCTCAGCTAAGGTTGCTTCATGTGATTCTGCTGAAATTCTCTATTAGTTGATAAGTTATTCTGAACTGTCCCCCGTTGAAGAATGTAATGGTGTAAATATCTTTCTTCTGTAGGGCAAGAAACGCATATCAGCCTATATCCAGAGTCAACATGAATATTCGGGGCCATGAATATTATCAGAATTCAGAGACGTAGAGCAAGACATACCTCATACTGTTATCATTGTGACTTTGATGAATGTAATCTCCAGCATTCCCATGATCCTACTTAGCCAGTCCTGCACAACCCAAGAGACCCGTACTCAAATGGAATCACCAAAATAGCTGCAGACTTTTGTGAAAAGAAAGGTCCTGCGCCATAGACTATATTCGGGGCCAGAAATATTATCAAAATTGAAAGACTTAAAGAGAGCCACGCCTCCAATTGTGATCATTGTGACTGTAATGAATGTGATTTCCAGCGACCCCATGATCCTACTCAACCAGTTCTCCACAACATTAGAGACCCGGACTCAAATGGAGTCACCAAAATAGCTTCAGTTTTTTTTGAAAGAAAGGTCCTTCGCCATCGACAGAATTCCAGAAAATCCCTCTCAATCTTGCTGACAAATACAAAGATGCATTCTTCAGAGTAAATTATGGGGAAAAAACCCATGCAATGCTAAAGGGCTCCACATCTTTGGCGGAAGTCTGTTTGGGAAGAAGAATTCACATTGGGTCTCACCAGCTAGTGAAATGAAAATTCTATTCATATTATCCTGGGTCGAGATGAGATTGCGATTTGAGTACTTTAGTGCATTATGTTCATAGCATGAGAGATAGAAAGTTGTGAAGACATAAATCCTGTGGTACCGTATGTATGCATAATTCTGTGTCAAAAAATGAGACAATTCATGCGTCCGATCTGTAATAAATCTCAATACTCGTATGCATGGCATCCCAATGAGTAAGTGGAAAACATACAATGTTTCGTGAATTGCCAATTCTTCCTCCAAGAAGAGTGATTCTCACAAGAATCTCTTGAGATTGATCATTTCCATGGAATATAAATGATTCCCATCTCGTACTGAAGGGCCTACGTTACGCGCAGATCCGAATCAATAAAACAAGGTGACACTAATGGCTCCTATCAGCTTGCTAAGGGAGAATTTTTGAGCCGGATGAGTATGATCCAATATCATCTCAGCATCAAAATATCCAGATTCATCAACCTCATCCCTGATAATAACAGATCCTGTTGAAACTCTAATTTAGATTGTCGACAATACTCGAACAAGTTATAGATCTTCTTCCTCAAGTGGTACTTCTTGATCAAGATACATGCCTACATGTAGAATATGTTCACATTGATTGAAGGTGGAAGGAGAAAGAAGTTATTTCTCCCACCACCGATGGAAGATGTTTATACCATCACTTTTATCGACAGGGAACAACCTAGAATAACATTTCAACCAATAGAGAATCTCAGCACAATCACAAACAGCGAAATTAGCTGAATTGAGGAGATCTATTGTCCATCCATACCCCAGATGGAGTATAATGATTCCTCAGGTTTTTTCGAGGTTTTATCCAAGTTTTCTTATATATTCAAAATAGATTGACTATGAGTCCAAATACTCATATATCCAAATTTTATATAATTACTCACTTAGTTGTTCCATTGAACAAGTTCCCTTGTCAAATTATACTTCACGTGATCGAATTATAGTTTGAAGCAATCTCCATTGGAATCATTCGACTTTTGAACCAATTTTTTGATCATAAGAACAAACGTGAAGATTCCCAAGAAACATTTCTCAGATTTCTACGGATTTCCTGTTTGTTCTTGTTGGAGTTTTCAGGCCCACTTGGAAAGATGCAGAGTCCCTGGGACCTCACACGATCTTTCGAAGCATTTATCCCCAAGAGCTTTCCAACTTTCTAAAGGTTCCGAAATTTGTTTCGATTTCCTGACGTCCTTGACAGCCCCTAATTGATTGATAAAGCGAGAATCATTTCACCCCGAATAGCTGAAGCGAAAACACGCTCTGATAGGTCCGAGCCCTTGTGACATCATACATCAGTAGATTTGAATGGGTCCCATGTAAATAGCATGGGAGAGCGGAGAAAATCATCCCAAATGTGAGTCTTTTGTACTTGAGACCCTGGAAATCGATGTCAGAGCTGCCTTAGCCATTTAACGATTGGATCAAATGGGAAAATATCTCCATAGCTCTTTTGGATTTAAACTTTACCAGTTGACAACCAAGCATTATGGGTTAGACATCCTAGTGTCGAAGCGAAGAGTCTGCAGATGGGCAATAGATCTTTTGCACTCAGCTAAGCTTGCTGTTTGGGTTTGTCCTGAGATTCTCTATTAGTTGAGAAGTTATTCTGAACTGTCCCCCATTGGAGAATGTGATGGTGTCAACATCTCCCTCCTGTAGGGCAAGAAACGCATATCAGCCTATATCCAGAGTCGAGTTATCATTATGACTGTGATGAATGTGATTTCCAACATTCCCATGATCCCACTTAGCCAGTCCTCCACAACCCAAAAGACCCGTACTCGAATGGAATCACCAGAATAGTTCCAGTTTTTTGTCAAAAAGAAGGTCCTCCGCCATAGACTGAAATCCAAAAAGTCTCCCTTGATGTTGCTTATAAATACAAACATACATTCTTCAAAGAAGATTATCAAAATAAACCCATGAAATGCTACAGAGTCCCAAATTTTCGGCGGGAGTCCATTTAGAAGAATAACTCACATTAAGTAACTCACCAGCTAGTGGAATAGAAATTCTATTCATATTATCCTAAGTTGAGATGGGATTGCGATTTGAGTACTTGAGTGCATAATACTCATAGCGTGAGAGATGAAAAGTTGTGAAGACATAAATCCTATGGCACCCTATATATGCATATTTCTGTGTTAATGAATGAGACGGTTCATGCATCCGATTTGTGATAGATCTCAATACTTGTATGCATGGCATCCCAATCAGTGAGTGGAAAACATGCGATGTTTTGTGAGTTGCCAATTTTTCCTTGATAAAGAGTGGTTCTCGCGAAGATCGCTCGAAATTGATCATCCATGGGATATAAATGATTCCCATCTTACACTGAAGGGCCTACGTTACACACAGATACAAATCAAAGCAAAATAAGGTAACACTGGTGGATCCAAACAACTTGCTGGGAGAGAATTTTTAAGCCGGATAAGTATGATCCCATATCATCCTATCATCAAGATATCAATTCATCAACCTGATTCCTAATAATAACAGATCCTGTTGAAACTCTCATTCAGATTGTCCACAAAACTCGAACAAGTTATAGCCCTTCTTTCTCAAGAGGTACTTATTGATCAAGATACATGTCTACATGTAAATTATGTTCACATTGGATGAAGGTGAACAGGAAGAGAAGTTATTTCCCCGCCACAGATGGAAGATGTTCATACCATCACTTTCATCGACAGGGGACAACCTAGAATAACTTCCCAACCAACAGAGAATCTCAGCATAATCACAAACAGCAAGATTAGCTGAATGGAGATCTATTGTTCATCCATATCCCAGATCAAGTTTGATAAATCCTCAAGTTTCTTAAGGTTCCATCCAAGTTTTCTTGTATATTCAAAATACATTGATTACAAGTCCAAATACTCATAGATTTCAATTTCTCATAATTACTCACTTATTTGTTTTATCAAACGAGTTCCTTCCGAAGATTGAATAATTCGATCAAATGGGAAACAGTATCCATAGCTCGTTTCGAATCAATTTCTACCATTTAACACCCAAGCATCATGAGTTGGACATCCTAGTGTCGGAGCGAAGAGTCTGCGGATGGACAACAGATCTCTTGCACTCAGCTGAGCTTGCTGTTTGTGATTATGCTGAGATTCTCTATTGGTTGAGGAGTTATTCTGAATCGTCCCCTGTTCAAGAAAGCGATGGTATGAACATCTTCCTCCTGTAGGGCAAGAAATGCATGTCAGCCTATATCCAGAGTCAACATAAATATTCGGGACATGAATATCATCAAAATTCAGAGACTTAAAACAAGACACGCCTCAAATTGTTATCATTGTGACGGTAACGGATGTAAACTTCAGAACCCCATGATCCTACTTAGCCAATTCTCCACAACCTGAAGTACCCACACTCAAAAAGAGGCACCGAAAGAGCTTCAGTTTTTCATGAAAAAGAGGTCCTTCGCCCTGGACTGAATCCCAAAAACTCTTTCTTGATCTTGCTAACAAATTCAACATACATTCTCCAAAAAGAACTATCAAAATAAACCCATGGAATGCTACAGAATTCAAAATTTTCGGCGGGAGTCCATTTAGAAGAAGAACTCACATTGAGTAACTCACCAGCTAGTGGAACAGAAATTCTGTTCATATTATCCTGGGTTGAGATGAGATTGCAATTTGAGAACTTTAGTGCATTATATTCATAGCTTGAGAGATAAAAAGTTGTGGAGACAGAAATCCTATGGCACCCTATACATGCATAATTCTGTGTCAATGAAAAGAACAATTCATGCATCCGATTTGTAATGGATCTCAATACTTGTATGCATGGCATCCCAATAACTAAGTGGAAAAGATGCAATGTTTCATGAATTGCCAATTTTTCCTCGATAGAGAGTGATTCTCACAAGAATCTCTCAAAATTGATCATCCATGAAATATAAATGATTCCCGTCTTACACTGGAGGGCCTACGTTACACACAGATCAAAATCAAAGCAAAACAAAGTGACACTGATGGCTCCAATCAACTTGCTAAGAGAGAATTCTTAAACCGGATAAATATGATCCGATGTCATGTTATCATCGAGTTGTTTCAATTTATCAACCTTATTCCTAATAATAATAGATCCTGTTGTCACTCTCATTCAAATTGTCCACAATACTCGAACAGGTTATAGGTCTTCTTTCTCAAAAGGTACTTATTGATCAAGATACATGCCTGCATGTAGAATATGTTCACTTTGATTGGAGGTGAACGAGGAAAAACTTATCTCTCCCACTACAAATAGGAGATGTTAATAACCATCACTTTATTGACAGGAGACAACCTTGAATAACCTCTCAACCAATAGAGAATCTCAGCACAATCACAAACAGCAAAATGAGCTGAATGGAGGAGATCTATTGTCCATCCATATCCCAGATGAAGTTCAATAAATCCTTGAGTTTTTTGAGGTTTTATTCAAATTTCCTCGTATATCCAAAATACATTAACTACAAGTCCAAATACCCATACATCTCAGTCTTTTATAATTACTCACTCATTTGTTTTATTGAACAAGTTCTTCCCGAAGTTTAAACAATTGGATCAAATGGAACAAAGTATCCATAGCTCTTCTCAAATCAATTGTTACCAGTTAACATCAGAGCATTATGGATTGAACATCCTAGTGTCGAAGCGAAGAGTCTGCGGATGGACAACCCTGCTGTGAAAGATGGATTGAAACGGATTGAAAGAGATCCTATCCGTTTGAATGGTGAATGTGGAACACGATCTTCGCGATTCGAACGGATTGCATTAACTCCAATCCGGATCAATTCATATGATTAGTATTGGAACCTTATGTGATCCAATGCATATTGGAGCATTCAGACGGAGTGATGAATCCACTTCTATGCTGTCTATTGGCATTGGATGGAGACGGATTGCCAATACGGTTCAATGCTGCGAATCAGCATTGACCATGCTCAATCCAATCCGGATCAATCCAATCCCATCCACCTCAATGCAATCCAATCCGCCTCAATGCTGTTTATCGGCATTGGATGGAGATAGATTGCCGATCCGGTTCAATGCTGCGAATCGGCATTGACCATGCTCAATCCAATCCGGATCAATCCAATCCAATCCATCTCAATGCAATTCAATCCGCTTCAATGCTGTTTATCGGCATTGGATGGAGACGGATTGCCAATCCGGTTCAGAGCTGCAAATCGGCATTGACCATGCTCAATCCAATCCGGATCAATCCAATCCAATCCGCCCCAATGCAATCCAATCCGCCTCAATGCTGTTCACCGGCATTGGATGGAGACGGATTGCCAATCCGGTTCAATGCTGGAAATCGGCATTGACGATGCTCGAACCAATCCGGATCAATCCAATCCAATCCGCCTC
>JAPYYZ010002058.1:0-13844 GCA_030522705.1 Eretmocerus eremicus | reverse complement strand
TCGGGCTTCGCATGGCTCTCTCGCTACGCTCGAGCGCCAACGCGCCCTCGTGCGCAATCGGCAACTATTCCTCACTCGTTACACAATGTACTATTATAGTACTCCAACCTAAAATTCGCATGACAATATCGTATGACTCTGCATGCTGAGTGTCATTTTTCGTACGAAAGTTTTGTAATTCTCACTTGGCTCTTGTCACAAACTGCCCTTCGTACGAATTTACCCGTTCACTTTTCGGTGTCATGAAATATTTTAGTTGGATGTGAACCTTACAATATACCCAATTGCGAATCGTGAGTTTCATTATCTCTTCACCGGAATACTTTACACTCGTCTACTCTTCGTAGGATTCTAAGATTCTCATCTAGAGTTTCCTTACGGTGATAATGAACACTTTAGCCAATTGGCGATACCATACATCAAGAAGGTTTCGATCTTGTCGACTGATTCTTGTAGTATGAAACAGCAATTGTCACAGAATGTGGTCATCAATTCTGCCCTGGATATTCAGAGGGAACTTTGATGGATGCATTGTATCTATCAAATATTTGACCACTATCAAATGCTAATATTCTAATGAGAAGAACGACTCATTCTAGCGTCTTCCTTACTGTTTGACTATACCACTTGAGTGTTATGAATCCGCGTCGATACGGGGACGTTCATACTTGATTATTCTAAGCTCATGATAAAAAGAGGTGATTTATCGATGATACATCATTTGTTAATTTCATATTCAGATTTATTCATGTTGTCAGATTTATCCTTGCGCTTTCTTCGAAGCATTTTGATTATGATGAATCTCATGCACAATAGATGATCCGATACATCCCATGAAATTGTCAAAGTTGTCACTAAGACGTCACAACTAATCGGTTCTTGAATGTTTGTGGAACTCATCTTGAAGTGATCAGCTGAACAAGATAAGTTCTGAGTTTATTTTGGACGGTGACAGGAGGAATTCTATGAATGACTCTCAGAGAAGGCCGGTCTCATGAAGCCTTTTTTGAGAGTCCTAGACGAAGAAATCGGAAAAAACCCAAAATGAGAAGAAATCCAGAATAAACGGAATTTTGAGGATTCTCAATCTTTCAATGCCTCAGCATTCTCACTCGCAATGTTCCGCAGGGCCATTCTCAATACATATGAAAGTTACAGGCAGGTCAAAACTAAAGGATATAGACAGGTCCAAGCGCTATTTTTGAACCTTCCGAAGATATACAACCAAATCCTTTTGTGTTTCATCAGATAAATGAGAACAACAAAAACGAGCGTCTAAAATGTTGCCTAGAACTTCATATGTCCTCTAAAGACTTCACTTCATCCTCAAAAGGAGCCGAAATCCAAATTTCAGTTGATGATAGACTATCAACTCTTTATTCGTGGGTAAATATTCTCTGAAAAATACACCCCAAATGAGCATTTGTGTACGACTAACTTTGTTTTAGATCATTTAGAGCAGAATTATGCATATCACATTGAGTTGACCAGATTGTTTCTAACAAATGAATTTGTTAGAAACAATCTCAAGAATCGGTAATAATGTTACGGGAGGTCAAAAGGTGCAAGTCAAAACGATAAGACATCTTCACTGAATTGAAGGTTTTAACAAGTCGAATAATTCAGAGTCTGATAAGAGTGTCACCAAAAGGTGATATTCACTCTGTTGGGGACACAAGAATTTGTCCCCTGACTTTTTCGATCTTTCGCAAATTCACCTCGGATCTTGCAAAAAGTGAGGAGAGTTTGCCAAAAGTCTTTCCAAGTGGATACCCCTGTGCCAGCGCCAATGTTTCTGCAGTCTGCCTCCCCGTATCTTCCCCGCTGGCGAACATTTCACTACGACAGTTACGCGCCTGCCTCTGCGCAGTCTAAGTTACGATGGCTGAATACTGCGTACGTGCAAGATTACTAAATCCCCCATTCTAGAGCTTTTCCAGTTCAAAATAATAATTATGGCGATAGAGTGATCTTTTCCAACTCATAATATGGTACGAAAATCACAGTTTCGATCATTGTGATGAATGTCACCCATCGAATAACCAAAAACCAAAAAATGGGCAGAACGGCGTGACGGTCCGCTTGATAGCTTGCGAAATTATTATATTTTTTGATTGGACTCTACATACGTAACAATTATAAGCTGGCGCAGAGGATCCAAAACTCTTTGCGAAGATGCTCATCTTCGGCATATCTTCCTGATTAGAGGTTTTCCAGAAATAAAAAAGTTGATAGTCCGTTGCCAACTGGTTTTTGGATACAGGGTCTTATCAAGGATGATGCGGGGTCTCGGAGGATATATAGAACTGTCAACATCATGCAGGGGGCTGATTCATTTCGTTTCTATAGATTTGGTGGGGCAAAAGAACCCTTTTATCATTCTAACCTAAAACTGCCGCATTTGAACGTGGTTTTGGGGTTCTCATGATGGAAAATCTAATCCGTGCTCGCACGACCATTTCGGGCGCGGAGGATTTATTTCCCTTGCCTCGCTCAGGAAATAAATGCTCTAGCCTTCGAAATGAGCAAACACGGTCAGGGCAATGATGTATCATTGGGTATAGATCTTATGGTACCCAAAAATATTGTTGCAACCTGTCTGTTACCTTGAGTGATCTGTGTCAGACTCGGGTCAAAAATGAAAAGATACCAGAATCCGATTAGGTAACTTCTCATGCATTTGAATTATAGTGTTACTCTGAAAATTCATTCTGAGAATGAGCTGAATTATTTGAAGAGCGCAAGAATAATCAAAGAAGGCTGAATTCGGTGACCAACTGCTTCAATGTGCTGATGAAGATTTTTTCACAACCATACCCATTTCATTGAAAATAGTCCTCCTCGGAAACTACCTCTATTATTCTTAATGACATCATCAGTATAAGAGATGGGTCTATGGAATAGCATAATAGTACTCAATTTTGAGGAGAGTGTCGTGAATGTAGATTAACTAATAAGTATAGAGTCAACCTTGCGGATCACAGATTCGGCCAAAACTTTGAGAACCATCTTATTTCGGTGAGAATTCATGAAACCCCAGAGAGTTTAAATCCCATTCATAGTGTAGTCCCTCCGTTTCGAGATATAGCTGTGGCCATTGGCATCGCCAGTATATCTTATACATGACTTTTTAACACTGGCATATATTGGCAATGCTAATGTCTATAGCTGTATCTCGGAACAGAGGGCCTACGGGACTGAACCCTTTGGGATCTCTTCATTTCTCATCAAAACAAAATAATTCTCAAAGTTTTGGCCAAATTCGTGATCCGCAAAGTTGACCCTCGATTTGTAAGTATGGAGATTGATTGAGTACGTAGATCTTTGACACCCATCCTTCAAATAGATGCTAGGATAAAGGGGAACATACATTAATCAGCAGAAACAGAGTATTCGATATTGTCTAGTAATGATCCTCAAAAAGTGAGAATTTCGTTATTTGTATGGAGTACTAGTTCAAAGTCGATGGAATCCTGATTCTATTGTACCCTGGTTGACGATACACTTTGACTGAAACTCAAGTATTCATATTTCAGCACAGAATTGATCCTAATAGTTCAGATGTCTTAGTGATATTTAATAAGATTTGAGGTGATCTCGACTTCTCCTATAAATTGCGGAATCGTATGGATCATATCTACGATCATCTTCGTTGACTAGAGTGACGTTTTCTTTATGCTACCAATGGAAACTTTTGTGATGGATATCAGAAATGTTTTGATAATACTTACTGATCAGTTGTAAATGATCTTTGTGCGAGGAGGGTTCAGCCTTCTTCGCCGTTGGATGAATGGTTTCAAAGTGACGTGTTTCTGTTTCATCTGCATTTTGTTCAAGAACAATGATGCTGTATTGCATGTCATTGATTTCTTTTGCTGTTTTACTCGATGGATGGCTTAATGTGAGTTCTGTAGTTGATATTTCTGGAAGTGTCTCTGATTTGATCGCAACCTGTGTATCATTCATTTTGACATCAGCTTTATCTTCCTCTTGAGTAATTATTTTGATTTCATCAATGATATTATCCTCCACTGAAACATCCGTAACTATCACACTCTCACTCCGATTGAACCGAATGTCTGCATGTGAGTCTTGGATTTCCATAGGTTTATCAAAAGCTTCTTCAGTTTCATGCACCATGACTTGCTCGTTTCGAAGGCTTTCATGCGTTGAGGTCACACCTTGAGCTGCGCCTTTGTCTGGGATCTGACTGTCAACTAATGCGGTAACTTTAGAGTAAGGTATAGTTTCAAGAATCTCCACAGTTTTGTTCTCCTCTAATTTAATTCGGGCTCGATAGTCTTTTTCGGTTCGTTCTCCCTGCACACTAATCCCCTCTTCAATGCAAGTAATTATGGACGTCTCTAAGGGCTCTGCCCCATCCAACACTGCCTGTCCTTGGACTCCTTTTGGGACAAGTATTTCCGGCATTGCAGAGACATCATCAACAGTCAACGGTTGCGAGGCTTCCACAGCATCCGTAATGATAAAATTTGAAGTTGTTTCTTCGGTGCGAGGTTGTGCAACTTGCTCAAGAGGCATGAAACTGATTTCTGTGTTTAACTCTTGAGTTTGAATAGCTTCTGTACTCAGAATTTGCGAAGAAGCTGTCGCGGGATGCGGGGATTGGGTCAATTCAAATTTGGTTTCTGATTCTTCCGCTATAGTTTCAGAAACTTCGATCGAAATCATTTTCCCGAGTTGTGGTTTCACCCTCTGTTGAGAGATATTTTCGGGTTTCATCAAATCTTCTGTTCCTGTTAGATGAAAGATTTCCGATATTTCAGCTGCTTCCATGCTAGTGATTCTACAGGTTGCGTCTCCATGAGTAATTTTTGACTCCTCTTCGAATTTGGACTCGCTCTCGTTTACAAAAGACTCCTTTACATTTAATGCTTCAAATCCATCATAAGAGATTCTACCTTGGCCTTCGCCAGGTTGGTCAAGATTCCGCAGTTGTTGTGAATTTTCAGAAACTGTGATCTGAGTAACTTGAGGAGCATTTATCTCCTTAATTGATTCCTGAGCTCTCTGCATTGTAGGCGCTTCACCAGGTATAATTTCTTTCTCGTCTTCTGTGCTCTGAGTTTGTGAGATAAGTAGAGGATGTAGTCCTTCTAGCTCCGGCTTCACAAACTCTCCCAGCGGAGCATGTTTTTCCTCAAATATTTCGACATTCATCACAGCTATAGTTTCTGATACGCTCTTCCCTTCTTTAGTGCGCATATTGACTGATGCAGATACGGGAGATGGTATTCCATCGGTATTGATTGGTATGTTCTCTTCATTAGCATCTATTTGTGTCTGAATCAATGATTGCAATGTGCTCACAGATTTATCTGCAAATTGATTTTTTGGGATCTCCTCTACTGGCAGAGATGCTACCGCCGTATTGGGCAATACTTGGCTAGTTTCAACTACTTCATGACCCTTCAACGTAGTTTCAGCAAATTCTCTCGCAGTTTCTTCAATGTGTGGCAATGTGATCTCTTTCTCATGGAGGAATGTTTCTATAACATCTACATGCTCACACCGTTGCAAGATCTCATCACTTCTTCGCAGATCCGGTAAGCGGGCGACCGATAAATCCTTCGCGGTATGAGATACTATTACTTCGCCGATTTGAGTTGCATTATATTGCGTTATCTGAAAATCAACATTCTGTGCAGGTGTAATCAATGGATGCGGCAGAACTTCTTCTCGTTCACTTGTAATGACCGTGGATGTATCTAATGGAATATGAGAGTCCATATGTTGTTCTAATTTTTCTTGCCTTCGCATCTCGTCTTGCTTCAGATCTCGAGTGGTAGCGAGTGGTACTGTTTCGGAGATCACGGCCATTTCTTGACTGGTGATATCTAGTGCAGCACTTTTCTCTTTAGGTTGATCTTGTGCGGGAAGATTTCCTTCAATATCTGACAAGACTGTTTGAGATACTAAGAGGGAGTTTAGTCCATCCAACCTGAGTTCTCCGCGTTCGTCTTTGAGATCCTTTGGAGTTTCCAAATCAGTTACGTGTATCATTGAATCTATTTCCAAGTTCTCGGCTACCCCCTTGCTCACAACATTCATTTCTGCTGTAGACGTATCAGGCCTTGAGATACTTTGCATGTTTCCACTTCTTTCATCTGGGTGGATCACTGAAACTATCAGAGGTCTGATTACATCACGTTTCTCTTCAACTCTCTGTTCAGCAACCATAGATTTCTCATCCAAGTCTTCAGTTGTAGAATTAACGGTAACCTCTGATGTTTCGTTTGTAGGGTGTGCCTCCAAGATTTCAGCTGCTGTTGATTTCGAGGGAGTCTCTTGGCCAGGAAAGGTACTGCTGAATTCTTCGACACCAGTCTGCAAAATCTGGAGTGGTACTATTTCTTTCAAGCTGGCCGATGCTTTTTGTAGGTCAATCACTAAATCGTCATCAAACTCTACTGTGTGAGATGATGTTATTACTTCACTTATTTCGGCAGCGTCTCGTCTTGGAAGTTCTGGAACTGTTACTGAATATTTTGATTTTTGCCTTTCTGATACCTGCAGTTGCACCTCTGTTTCATTGCATACGACTTCAGAAGAGCTGACTGCCCTAAAACTATCAATATCTATCGTGCTTTGCGCGTGAGAGATATCATCACTCTGTAGCATGTTGATTTGATTCATTGCGATCACTTCAGTCACTTCAGCTACTTTTTGACCGCTCACTTGTGGAATCGCATTCTTTCCAACTGATGGGAGCATACTCGAGACTTTTCCTTCTGACTCATTGCAGATTGACTGGCTTACGGTTGCAAGAGGGAGACTCTCTATTACACTCTTACTTTCAATTTGATCAGGCATTAAAATGACCTCAAGATTTTCGCTATCCGAAACTGTCAAGGTTTCTAGCGTCTCTGCTACACTCCTACCGTTGAGCTCTAAGTTGGCTTTCTTATCTTCTGGAATTGAAGGTACCGTTAGTGAATCTTCGGATTCATGAGCTATTATTTGAGATATTGTGGCCGCATTCAATGTATCGAAACTGCCAGTCTCTCTTTTCTCTGAGAACTGAGGCGTTTTCATAAATTCTTCAGCATCATGCGCAGCTGTTGTTTGGCATATTTGCACTGCCTCATTTGTCATAATCTTACTCTCAGAAATTGTAGAACTAATACTTTCATGAACCTTGCAACTGCCTTCTACGTCGGTTGGTATCATCTGGTCTATCACAGCTGACATCAAACTCTCGATGACTGAATTTGTAGTGTGTGTCTTATATGATGCAGAGTCAGGAAGATCCTGAGTTTGCCAATCAGGAGATATCTCGTTTGTTTCGGCTATTTTTCTACTATCTATAGTGATAACCACTGTTCCGGTAGATGGCATTTTTTCTGGTTTCAGATCCTGTTCTTTTTCATCACAAATGGCTTCTGAAATGAGAACAGAATGTGTTGTATCAATTTGCTGTTTCCCTTTATGACTCTGCTCTTTAATCTCAGCCACAGATCCTTCGATTGTATTCATTGTTTCTGTTTCTTCGACTTGGGCGATTTCCCTTCCTGAGAGAGTGAGGTTAGCTTCATGATGATGAGGCATGCCGAAACTCACAAGATTAGTTTCTTTTTCACCAAGGATAATTTGAGAAGTCTGAACCGATGAAATTTCTTGAATATTTCCTTTCAAATTCTGTTCATGTGGAGTCTCATCCATTGGCATATCGCCTAACACAGCCAATGGCAGGATCTCCGAAATTTCGGCTGTTCCCTGGCTATCTATGTTAAGATTAGCCGATTTTTCTTCCGGTTTATCCCCATGTATCAACTCAATTTCCATGTCTGCTGTTACAATTTCTGATGTACTTAAAGCTGAGAGTTCATCTATCACGTTCCTCAAGTTCTCCTCCTTCGGGATTAGCTCCCTCGCCAAATCGCTAGTCACCATGTCACCGAGAAACTCAGTTGTCAGAGCTACTTCTCGGCTGATCAACGATTCAGTTTTTTTGGCAGTGTGACCTTCGCGTTTTACATCCTCACTCAAAGATATCTCATTCTCGTTTGATACTACTTCGGCAACGGACAAAGATGCGAGTTCCGTATAAGCTGTATGACTCTGGAACTTGGACATTTCTTTTGGAATGAAGGAATCCTCTCTGTCTTGAGGAATCACCTCAGATATTTCGAGAGAACTGAGACTCTTTGGTCTCATTATTGCATTTTTGAATGAGGGTCTCTCTTCATCTTCCAAATCGATCTCTGATTGCTGTATGTTACTCTCCGAAATGATCAAACTCTCTTGAATATCTTGTGTTATTGTGGCTTCCTTAGAATCACACGGTAATAGGTGGCCCTGATCGGAAATATCTAGTTGTGTTTCCACAATCGTTGTTTGGAGCGAAAATTGTCCATCTTGAATATTTCTTGAGGCTGTCGTACCAGAAGGCAGAGTTACATCAGTCAGTAAGCCTATACTATGTGTCGTTTCATGCTCAAGGATCTCCGGCGCTACTTGATCGTTCGAATAGTCTCTGATGGCAATATGACTATCCGGAATTATTTGCATCTCATGGGAGCTTTCCTTGTCTCCAAGCGTTACCGTGGAGATTATCAAACTTCTTTCTTCAATCATTTGAGATTCAGCGTGAGCTTGGCTGGGCGCTTTATCTCCCTCTAAAATTCCCTCAGCGTCATGAGTTTGAATCTCTCCGATGGTTAGAGTATCCAACGCAATCGGAGCTGGAGTTGCTGATGCTACAGATGGTCTTTCGTATTGGAAAGTTCCAGACGACATAGTCAGGTTCACCTCAGATTTTTCAGCCACATTATGCCCCATTAAATCAACGTCGGCAAACTTCTTCTCGGGCTTGGATTGGATATCTAGCTCCTCTTTTGCATCATCAGGAATGACTTCAGAGACAACGGAGACTCTCGCGGCATCCTCAATATCTAGTTTTGCTATTTTTGATTCTAATGACGGTCTTAGTTGAAGATCTTTCTCTTGGTCTGAGATGAAGATTTGCTCTTGAATGATACTGTCCAATGGAACACATCCTTCCTTCGCATGAAGATTATTCGGAGACGAATTGTCTACGAAACCGGTCATTATGTCCGGGACGATTTCGCTCGACTCAGCAACTTTGTAAGATTGAAGGTGCTCTGTATTGGAGGTTTGTTCATGAACTCGATGTTCTGGAATAAATTTGTGCTCTGCATCAGATGCGATGGACTCTGTGACTTGTAGACTCACATTTTCTTCAAACAGAGTGTTTGGAGACTTCGCACCAGGTCTCTCTGAATCGATAAATATGGATTCTTTGTCACCGGAGGAGATTTCCAAAGTCACAATGCTGTGCAGAGGGATATGATCTATTCGCGCCGATGATGACGCGAGCTCTTTTTCGTCGTATTCATCAGTGGTACTGCTAGGATTGATTTCACTAGCTTCCGCAACTACATGAGCTATGATATCGCTTGTTGCTGACTCGAGTTTTCTTTGTTCGGGGATCATCAAGTCACTCTCCATCTCTATCGCATCGATCGCAGATGTTGACAATGTATCGCCAAATTCGAATGTGATTTCTGCTTTTCGATCTAGAAGTGGACTATCAACGAAAGACTCTTCTCGCTCTTGAATAAGTGTTTCTTCTATTTGAGTCGACTCCAGAGCCAATACAGAAGTTTCTGATTCTACTAATCTTGCCTTGTCTTGTAATGAAACTTCTCCAAGCTTATCTCCACTCACGACCTCTAGAGTGACAGCTGTTTTGTGACTATCGTAATCAACTTTTACCTTATTAGAAGGATATTCGAATTCCTCAACACCCTTTCCTTCCTTATCCTGAACATTTGTCTCTGTTACCTCCAAACTCCTGTTTTCTTCGAAAGTTGTTTCACTTGTGTGAACATCTGGTTGAACCTCTAATTTGAAGGACGATTCTGACTCTGATATGGCTGTCTCAATCTTTTGTGCTACTTTAAGACCACTTTGTTTTATTATAGCTGAACTATGTTCGCGAGTTTTCTCTTCTAACTTCTGCGTATTGAATGCTGAAACTATTTCTTGTTTCTCCGAGACTTGATGGCCCTCCGTGATATCCATGCATGACTGCTGAGTTGTTGGGGAATCGACTATTTGACACTGCCCTTCCTGAAATATAATTCTTCAATTAGTTCAAAGTAACCCTCAATTCCAGAATCAACAACTGGAATCTTTCCGACCAAAAGGACATAAGCTTATCTTTCCAACTTCCCCGCAGTTATGATCTCTATACTCGAGGCCTCCTTCGAAAAATTACCGACGTGAATATCTTTAATTGAAAATATTCTTCTGACTGCCCTTAATTATGTAGCGAACGGATAATTTGGATGGAATCGTGGTAGCCTGAGAATGAAGGTCCATTTTTGGTATATTTGAGGGTAGATTTCCGTCCATTTGGTTAGAAAACTTTGTCTGTTTTGTCTTTCCGATCTTGCTGTCTTACATTTCGGGGAAGTTCTTTTCCCACTGCATCAGTCATTGACGAACCAAGATTATTCTACGAGAAATATATTGATTATGGGCCTCCAAAACCGAATGATGAGCTCATGATGGTAGAAATTATTATCTTCAGTCAATTTTGTTAAGAAATATGCGAGAAAGCGCTGATATGTATCGAGTTTTCAGTCTGACGATTCACGTGAGTCTCAACAAGGCTCATAAGAAATACACGGGGCAACAACTTGATCTTCAGTGACCTCGTCGAGATGCTCGGCGACATCCATGTTACGATACGTCACTGTCAAGTTCGCGATCACTACTTCCTTACCACAGTTCTCCGCCAAGCTGGCTTATCTTTTCAAGAAATTGTGTTTGATGAATTCTCAATCCGAAATAAGGTCAGCAGCCTGACATGAAAATTTGCCGTATCATTCGCAGGGCTTAAAAAATATGATACCAATTCGAATAATTTGGATTCATCTTTCGTTCAAGAAAATAACCTCCTCGAGCACTTATCTCCTTCATTATTCCTCTTTCTTTTTGATTACTTGAAGTGTATATCCATCAGCTTATATGGAATAATCAGCCCATTTTTTCATAGGAGGACCCCGCACAATATACATGGCTTTGGGCTTCCAGTGAATTTTGATCAAGTTCACATGTTGTATAGACATAGATGCACTGATTCTAAGTTTTTCGAGCTCGAATGAATCGTAATTACCGATTTTGAATTCTTTCTCTCTGAAAATTTGCAGATTTCCAAGGTTGCGAACATTTATTCTGCATAAATCCGAATGTTTTGAGTAGAAAACGTTTTCGCAGTGAGAAAATTCTTCTGAATGCCACAGCCTTCTTGGAACTCGTGATATGTCCTTTGGAAAATTTAGCCACGATTGAATTCGTGGTACGGTTGGAGTTTCATTGAGTATCTCTTGTGATATTGATAGTGCGACTTCCAAGATATCAGTCAAGAATCAACATCGGCGAGACAACTCTTATCTAAAGAGAAGAATCATTATAGTATCATCACGTTTGCAAGCTAATTATAGATACATTGTGTATTTGATGGCCGGAAACGAGCATATAACTTGAAGTGACGATTAGCGAGGAATCGCCGATGCGATCAGAGGCTTGAGTACCAGTTAAATTATATATCTTCATTTCATACAGTTCTTGGAAATTCTCTTTCAGAGCGAGAAAGAGAGTCCAGTGAGTCGGAAGCGGGAAAATCACCACCGTTCTGGATTTGAGCTATTTTTATTTGTTCGTTAACAGGAGGCAATTTCCTGTGTTAAGCCTACTCATTCGGGTTGTTCTCTGAAGGTATGGTTCCAACGGGTTGAATAACGTTCCAATTGAATCCAAGATCAATTTCTCTGACAATCGGTCAGCCATAGTAGGAATAGTAGATTACACACCTAGGGAGTGCATGAGGGTTAGTTCCTCTGGGGTGAATATTATCGCTCGAAGCAAAGCCGAGAGTGATAAGAACCCGATAGGGGCTGATCCTGTCCATTTCCTAGACGCGTATTATACTTTTCACTACGAGAGAGAGCAATTACGTGTGGGTCCCGCTCGTTGGAGCGGAAGAGAAGTACGTACTTTTGTCTCCGTGTAGTAAAAATAGAATTGACCACTCTAAATCCCTCCGACGTGATTTTAGCCTCACTTCGTCGTCATTTTACGTCGAAGCTTAGAGTCTTTGTATTATCCAAAATTCGGGATGAATTCACCCCAAATGCGACGTAAAATCACTCCGAATACCTCATCACGTCGAGCGTCGGGATAGCGTCTGTTGGGAGCCGGAGCTTTAAGGTCAAATCTCGCCTCGAGGAGGAAAAACAGAGCAGAGATACAGAAGTATACTCGCACATCATGGGGTGTCGGTGATGGCGGCAACTTCTATATTCCTGTTTAAATTCCTATGAATATTCGATGAAATAATGAGTGCTTCTGAGGAATGCGCGAGTGATGACGAAGCATAATAACCGTCAAAATGAACTTGCATGACGGATAACTCTTCTTCAAATTCTGCCAGGACACATTTGATGAAAGTGATGTGATCAGTCGAGCAAATGTTGAAGCGGCTCTCTAAATCTGAACCAAGTGACTGTAAAGTGATGTCGACTCACTTCGAGTTAAAATCACTCGATTTCACTCTAATAGTTTCAGGGCGTATACACCCACTAATAGGCTGATTAGAAAACAGTGTTCTAATTGAATGCTCTGATAATGCTATGTCATGTATGGCACATCTACTCCGATATATCGAGCAATGGAGATCCAGCAAACTAATTTTCGGAAATATTGTAACTTTGGACTGGTAGTATACACGAATTTAAGATCTTACTTTTGTCTGAAATGCTCCTAGTCTCGGGGAAAACATAAGAGCGCCGTTAAAAAGCTTTTCAATAAGGAGGTCTAGCATTTTTGAACGGATAATCACAATGAGTTAACGCGATTGGCGATATGAACGGAGTTAAATATGTAGGTACACTGTGCAATACTTTCCGCGTTGATTGTGTCTTAGCTATACCGAATCCGCTCGCTGGACAAAAAACTCGTCTAACTTTGATTTTACCGCAAATTTCTTCCTGAAACTTTGTCAGAATATTTTCAGGGTGTTCGGGCACATAACCGTTGGTTACGTACAACCAAAACCGTGGAATTTCCTCGCAGGGCGAAAATGACAAAAACAGTAGAAAAAACTTTTCGATTCTGATTTTCATCTGCTTATTCGAAAATCAGTTTTGACATTCTGATGGCGCCATGGGTAACTATAAGTATTGAGTAGTCTTGTGAGGAACTTGGAAATCCTTATCCGGTATATACCGTTTTCAATTCTGATCACTGTGGTGTCTGCGCGAGCTCGAGACTTTATATACTATATAATATAGAGGCATACAAGCGTGCATACCTACGTTCCGTCTCCACATAAGAAGCGAAATTCAACGCGTCAAAGGATAACTTCGCTTAAAACAAAATATCAAGTACACTTAAGAGTTTCTGGTATCAGATAGTACCCTTGCTCTAGGCTTTGAGATATTCTACAGTACACCCTTACGAGTATGCATTTGAACCAGTTCGGGCAGCCACATTGACCCTCCCTCGCTCCGACAGTTGAATAATCTCATTCACATGGCTACGTAGAATACTCGAGCGCGGGAAGGAGACCGTCCCAGAGTGAGCGCGGGAATAGCTCACTTCGAGAGCGGTGCACGCTCTGTGCGGAGCGAACCGCGTGTCCGTAGTGATAAACATGAGATTATCTCCGCGAGGCGCCGCACGGTGGATTTTACTCAAAACTAACAGTTTAATTGTGATAGCATCATTATTTCCTTGATAACGCTTCTCTACCTTGCAATCGGCGCATCATCATTCACAACGATCCAAAGTAG
>JAPYYZ010002057.1:0-14404 GCA_030522705.1 Eretmocerus eremicus | reverse complement strand
ATATCTATGTAGACATAGTAACAATGCTAATGTCATATACTGTAGCTCGAATATGCTCGTACTCGTAGGTATCATCTTTGGGCGCTAGAAGGAGACAATTCTCAAAGTTTCAGACGAATCCGTGACACAGTATTTCATCCCTACTTGAAGGAATTTCCCTCTTTTCTCGAAGATGTCAATTCTTTTCATTATTCCCCTGATTGTGGCACTTGATGCTCAAAAGAGACTCCACAACCGTGAACAGGTTCAGTATCGATCAATCAATCTTCAGTACCACTCTCGTTATGATTTATCAACTACTCTCTAGAGAACTACTTCAGAGATAACAAAAAGACTTCTGTTGAGTCTGGGATTGATTGAGTGGAAACTTTTCGATCTGTTTCATTCTTGCCTCTCGAGAAAATAGGACACGACACCCATTGCACATTATACAACTCTATTCAAATAGCTTCCACACACAGCGATGATGTTGGATAGAACTTTAGTACAAACATGTTTTCATCATCTAACAACTGGGTGAAATGTTTTTTAGATTCTCAGGCTCAATTACGGAGACTTAATTCGAATGTCGGAGATTGTAGCACTTTTTTACCATGACGAATGCTGCATTCTATTCAATCGGAAAATCATCACAGTCTCTCAGATAACAATACAGTCAACACTGCACGAGATACAAATGACATTCATACTCTCAGGCCTTGGAGAATAAAGTAAAACTCGTCAAATTGGGAACCTCTGTAATTTGGGCACCTGCCTAAATTGGGCACTTTTGATACTCCCCAAGTATACCACATTAGAGCTAGAGTTGTTCTGCGAATTAGGCGCCTTTCTATACTGGGCGTTTTTTTCTGGAACTACGGGTTCCCAATATAGATAGGTTTCACTGTAGTTGGGATGAGACTACTCTAAGAATCACTCAAAAATACTCATAATAATTTCAAATGCTTAGACAAGCAAAATTTTGAGCGATGATAGGAGTGCCGTATAACAAATTATTAGATTACAAGTTATTATGAGATACCAGTAAGAATTGCTCCTTTTCAAGAGTTGAACAATTGGGTGTGTGAACAACGTCTTGACGAGTTTTTGACTATTTTAGAGGAAAAATTCGAGGAAAAAAAGTTTGAAAGACATGAATGTGAATTCCACATTATTCAAAGATTCTGAGTTGATGTTTCTTAAGAAATTTCAACTCGAAAATCATGAGTATCAAATGCTTGGGATTCATTGCTTTCTTGTGATATACAGGCGAGGAGAGCGTTCTCATCTACATCGAATTTATCTCATGTCGCATCGACATCGAATTCGCACCAAATCTTTAATGCGTTTATTAAACTAATTTTTGGTGCTCCCTTCTATCGGGTGAACTGAGACGATTAATTTTGGTATGAAGAAGTATCACATGGCAAGTCAATCAAATACTCCTCGCTTCCGTGAACAATCAACTGAAAGAAAATCTTTTTCAGCAAAATGGAACGGGGACAATTTGGCCTCCAATGAAGAAACTACACCTGGTCAATAATTCCTTGGAATACTTACCAGCCACTCTCATAGCTCGATGGGACTTGCTCGAAGAGTTACACGTGACAAACAATAGATGGAGCTGTGATTGCAACAATCAACATTTTGTGAGTTTTCTGATAAAATTTGATTGATCGAAGAGTATCACTCTAGCTATCATTTTTTGTATCATTGACCCAATTAAAGGATATTCCTTGACTATCAAAACATCAATTGCAGCCATATCAGAACACAGATGGAAACATACCTTGATTTCGTTTAATCAGGAATTCGGCCTATGAGTTAGGAATTTGGTCCATGTTCAAAATCAGAACCAGTAAGAAGAAAAGCACCAAGTGTGCGGATCATGGATCGATCTTGATCAAACTTCGGCAACCTTCTCCGTTACACTGCGATCTGAGTCGACCTTGCGCTTTGCGATATTACTTCGAAAATCAATGAAATCGAGTATTGCTAGAATATATCTATATCCATCGAAATCGATCGATAAAGTTATTCACATAGTATTAACCTCCATAACTGTATCTCAGAACATGAGGCCTATAGAGTGAACTCGTCTGGAATATCCTGCTTTTCATTTCTCACCGGAAAATAGAATATTCCCATAGTTTGGTCAAGATCTGTGATCCGCGAGGTTGGTCTTTCTGTTGTAACTAACATATTCAGTATCTTATGGATCTTAGTCCTATGCTGAAATGTACTGAAGACATCTATGAATGATTCTTTGAGACAGGAAATACTGTGTATATGATGGGAGAATCCTCTTGCAGAATCCACTTTCTTAGTTAGGACTTCAAGAGGAATTTTTAGTTTCAGTTCTTATACTTATCAGCAGTAGACTTACAATTATTCGACCATTGCAATGATCAACTCGAATATGAACCATCAATTCCTAATAGCTTGTGCCCAAGTTGGATGTCGTCAATTTTGCCCAATTCATCCTTCTCAGCGCTAGTGTCTAGATTTTATTCAATTCTAAAGTCAGCATTGAATCCTAGTCCACCTGACAGGTGAAAGTTCCGAGCTCTAAAGTCGCGATCGACACAAAATACTTTTCATAAAATCCCCGAGTTACCAGAGAATTAGAAAAAGAAAGTAAGGAAAGCTCTTCAGAAGTAGCACGAGTTGACGGTTTTGCATCACCTATTAGACTCGAAACATTCACGACTGTCTCCATACAATATTCCGAAAAATTTCCAATCTTGATGAAGAAAAAAATCGCTCGTTGCAGATTGGCACTCTGCTCCCGCGGCTTGGTGGACGTCTGATGGGTGCGGACGAGAGCTTGCGGCTCGTCTGCAGCGCTCCAGTCGAAATGCGAAACACGAGTCTATCTAAGCTGGTCGGTCGAGAGCTGCGCTGTCTCGACGCATACGGCTCGAGGCCGGATCGCGACGCAGCTCTAATGATTGGCGCCCTCGTCGGAATACTGCTCGCAGTTCCGCTTGCCCTGGGATTCTTGCTACTCTGGAGCCGTGGATACTTCTTCTGCGGCGAGCAAGGGCCCGCCAGTTACTCGCGCGCCTTCTACAAGCGAGCCAGGCCTTTCGACGACGACTGTTACATCTAGACGATTCCTTGCCTAACTGGTGCCTCTGATAACAACGGCCAATCTAAAGGTCGGCCATAGAAGTATGATCTGGTGTTCCCCGAGATATTTACTACGCCAGATACGAGTCCTGGAAATTTGTAACACAAACCGTTTACCATTCATGACAATTTCTATACTTCATGAAATGACGTCCTTCCCAGTTCAGAAGTGATATATTCTGACGGATCTCTGTGATTTCAATGAATGATACTTTTACATACTATTAAAGACAGAACTTGTCATCGAGTTCTTTACCAATCGTGATTCCTGCGATTCCTAGAGCGTCATATTTTGAACTTTTAAACAGTGGCGAGCCACAACTTAGTACTCATACGCTGGATTTCTACGGGCGAGTCAGGTCATGATATTCTCCAATCGATAAGATTTGTCGTCGGGGATGCGCTTTAGAAGTGCATCTTGAGCGAATAACATTGCTATTGGACGTGCTACTGTTATACAAATTTCTTTGTAGCATTCGTCGGCAAAAAGGCACGCATGCCAGTAGTGCGCCGCATTCAGAGCCACTCCGCCTCGATTTAATCGCGAATCAGCGTGTTTGGTCATCATAGATGATAACCTGTTGAAAGAGTTGAATGTAGGATTGTCAGTTGAGAGAGGAGAAATCAATTGTTCAATACTATACAAGGGTTTTAAGAGCCTTTTTAGTGCACGGCGTGAAATCAGCGCCCGAGCGCCAGCGAGGCTCTTGAAACCCGCGTATCCTTCACTATTACTATTATCTTTACACTATTCTATAGCACGTGTGTTTCTAGCCCGCTGTAATTTTTGGGTCAGCGGGGGGTTCAGGGAGGCAGCAGCCCCTCGACTGAAAGAAAAAACAGATATAAATGTTTCAGTGGCACAGGAAATCACATTCAAACTTTTGTCTACCTTAATTGATATGTATGTATCCAAGTATAGGCTTTTGTGCTCTCAAATTTTTTTTGGAAGCGTAGAGATAGCTGGCAATGTCTGATCAAGATTTTTATTCTGAAATCCGCGATGATAATGTCTGAGTCAACAATTTTCAGTAGTGAAATGAATCAAATATCACAGGGAGCCTAAGTAACCAGTCAGGCAGGGATGACGTGCAATTTCATCTATGCATTTTTGAATCATCAGACTCTTTTGGAATGGCTAAGTTTACATGTGAAGTTAACCCGCAACATTGCAGATACACAGTATGAAGATATTTTATTCTTGGAAGTACATTGGTCTTGTCCTCCCGCGAGATGAGTCACCTTTCTCTACGGGCAAGAAAATGAGTGGAATATACTCATACATTACCCAAGGATTAACTTGTTGCGATTTTACCATGAACGGAAGGAGTAAAATCTAGACATGTTGCATACTGAGCGCGGGCTCCAGGAAAGAATGGCGAGTATACTCTCAAATTTGTCTCCAGGAAATAGAGTAGAGGATACTTTAATGCGTCAAACGCGACACCAACTTGTGGTTCTTCGTATTTCGAATTCGTTTGAATGTCTCTAACAACTTTTTCCTAATCTTTTGTCTGTCAATCAAACTGTCTCTCAAGTATTCGTAGTTCCTAATGCATAAAGACGTTGAGTACTTAAGTATAAGATTATTTAAATTGTCTACATACTTTCGTTCCATTCGAAAGTGAGTTCAAAATGATCCTCTACTTATGTGTCTGTTACTGTTATAACCAAAGCGAGGGCCAGAGACTTTATGCGGAGTTGAGGTAAGTCAAAGCGCATACGGTCGCTAGGTGTGAGAAGTTGATGTGCAAGAAATATTCATTCCAAGTGACACCAAAAGTGAGAGCTCGTTCAGTACTAACTACAAATCAATTAGCGTTGGAGGAAATCACGTTAACGCCCTGTGCGAGTCAAAGCCACCGCTAACTGCTGCGGCTTTCTCGTGTCGCATAGTCGCATCTACCTAGACTACATCTTGCTTGATGGACGCACACATAAAGTCACCACATTGTTATTTTAAACAGTTATCAATTCAGACTACTCAGAGGTCCTGCAAATCACTCTGACTAGAGAAGTAACAAAGATTTTGAACTCACAAAATGAGTCGATGAAATCATAAGCAGTTCTGCACTTTCAATATTGCTTCCGCCCGAGACTCGGCTACACTTGACGAAGCTACCTAAATGGTTCAGATTGTGCTGAGATTGAGATTTGGTCATTTCTACAGACATATTCGAGATGAACGTATCGCAGAGTACTGTCCGGAAATAAATTCACCGTACTCCACTTGAATAATTATATAAAAATGAATTCGTCGATGTCTTTTGAATATTTGTCAAATATTACAGATCTTCTCTTAGTGAATTGTATGCTAGTAATGAATGTATATTTAGAATATACATTCATTAGTTCAAGCTCACATGAATTCGACCACAGATTCTATACAGGTTTTCAGGAATTCATCGCCGCTCTCCTTGTACGATTATCAACTTTCAAGACTGACAATTACAACTCTCGCTCAATCACTTGTGAGATTTCAGATTGTTCAAGGTAGAATGTTTCTATCATGAGCAGGAAGGAACTCAATGGATTTCGTAGGCTTACGAAAACAACATCCACCTTCGCTACTTTGAGAGCCAGAATCAAGAAATTTCGAGATTGTAATTGTTATCTTGAAGATCTCCCATTTTCAATTTCAGCCGTAGATGTTATAATACAAATTCAATAAGATCTAGTTCTGTGTTGTATTCACTGGAATATCAGTATCAGACTCAAGAGAGTTCTCAAACTATAAAAACGCTCAATGATCAAGAACAAAAGCATGACGTGCATGAGCGCAAGGAAGGAATTTCGTCCACATCCTCACGATACAGAGAGAAAAGTGGACATAATGGAAACAGTCCGTAATAAATCACGAAGGATTCCAGGCTAAGAATCACCCTTGTTTTGTACTCCCCTGCTCTTAGAATACAATTTCATATTGTATAATATCCATTTCCGAATTTGCGTAGGGAAGAACGGCGATATTGGACCCTTTTCAAGTTCCAGCTATCTTGTGATACGTGGGCATACGCGCATTTCGAGATCGCAAATTGAAATTAGAGAATAGATATGTAAAAAAAAAAATGTCAGTGCCCTACTCTGCAGATTTTATAGTTTGGAGATTGGGATAAAAGGAACCGTCCAATATGGTCCCGATCTTCAACGATATTGGACAAAATTTGGGACAATATTGGAAAAAAAACTTCTGAAATAGAATCAATATCCCTCTCCACATTGTACGAGTTTTCTTTTCCCTCATTCGAGAAGTAGTGGAACAGGTCGGATCGAGCCGAGGAGCTCTGATTTATCTGGATTATTTTGACGGGACAATCGGAAAAACGTATTTTTACCCCGATTTTTCGACCTCTCCAGAGCCGGCACATCAAAAGTACTGACCAGCAACAAATGCTGGTCATTACCGCTCTACTCTAAATTATTCATTTTAAACTGCAATTCATGGCATCACTTCAATCAGTTTCAACCGACATGCGACATGGCTCAAAATCTTTGTCCTTTGGTGTAATTTCCGAATGTGGGAATGGTGACATGGATACTGCACAGTCCCGGGAGATATTTAAATGTCTGAATTCACAAAAAATTACGTGAAGAGTCTAAAAATGTCGTGATAAGTTGTGCAAGTCCATTAAGGTACCAGCTCAATTATCTAACCAGTCCAGAAACATGTTTTCGTGTTAGGAATGGATTGACGGTGTTGTAGAGAATGCCAATGACCACGTTAAAGAGAGATATCGCGACTGTCTAATATCGCTTCTATGCAATGTCACCCCGCTCTCTTCTATATGTTTGAATGCACTCTATTCATCTATCCGTGGATATTCATCAGATCTAGTTCAAAAGTCAAACTTGCGAACTTCATCAGCGAGGGAGGGAATCCTCGCAAAGAGTATGATATCCATTGTGAGTATAATTTGTTGGTCGGATGAATGAATTATACTTATTCGAGAACAGGATTTCGGACACAGAGCAGATTTGTTCTGCCTTCCTGAATCTATCTATACTGAATCTACAAAAAAAGGAAGGGTGTTCAGAAAAGTAGGAGACCCTAGTACTTGACCCGGTCAGAGGATCTCACAAGAAGTCAACCTGATATGCTAAAAGCGAGAGTAATCAATAGAATTTCATTATATCGATCACTCTCACTTTCCAGCTGCACTGGATTGGATTTGGAGTCCATATACTCATGAACTATCTGTTCCTCATAAGGTGACGAAATATTCAAGGCATTATATTTAATCTGCTGACTACTCCTGAGATTTTTGGAACAGTCGAGCGCGAGTGTCCTGTACTTTGCAAAATACCCTTGCATCTTTATAGTACTGTAAGTGCATATTTGAGGTAATAACAGAAAATATCTGCATTGTATCCAAAATTTCATTCCGAGATAAGTATCATACATTGATGGAGGGACTATTCCTTTGAGAATCTGTTCATCCAACTGTTGTAACAGTATAGGTCTTTTTTGTGTTACTGCCTATCGTTCTCATGCTTTAGTTGAGTTATTTGACCATTCTTTATGAGAGGAGATTCATCATAAATCAGGTGTGTGTATACTGAATGACAACAAAAGTGATTGTTTCACATCAATCTATCTCAATGGTGAAAGTCACATAAAACGTTATGAATGATGTTGGTCGGAAATTTCTTCGTTCGGTGGCATTCAATGGTGCATAGTGACTCCTCCTTTTGACTCGATGACTCCGAACATTTATTGCCAAACGTTTAGTTAAAATACATTAATTGGTTTCAACGTTTCGGGTGTATAATTTTGGACACCCCTCACCAAGGAACTAATTTTACATCAACAAAAACTTTTTTCCACTGTTGCCGAAAGAATCCAACGGCGTAACGCATCATTTAGTCAGTTGTGTTGAAAACTTTTTCCATCTCCTGTAATTCCATTGAGAATCGGAAAATGTCTGATGTAAACTTTTTTTTCTGAGCATCGTGAGAGTTTTCTCGCATTCTGTATACCGTGTAAGTTTCATAAATTGACTGCATCGGTTCACGATGCTCAGAAAGAAAAAGTTTACATTAGACATTTTCCGATTCCAAATGGAATTACAAAAGATGGAACAAGTTTTCAACACAGTTGACTAAACGATGCCTTACGCCGTTGAATTCTTTCGGCAGCGGTAAAAAAAGGTTTTTGTTGATGTAAAATTAGTTCCTTGATGAGGGGTGTCCAAAATTATACAACCGAAACGTTGGAACCAATTAACGTATTTCAACTGAACGTTGGGCAATAAATTTTTGGAGTCATCAAGTGAAAAGGAGGAGTCAATATGCACCATCACCTAAAACGTATTGGTTGAGAGAAGAATTTGATGATTCAAAATAGCGGATGATCAGATGTCAGAAGGGAAGTTGACTTTCATCAATCCGCAAGGCAGGTGTTCAGAATATGTCTTTAATCATGGCCGTACTATCCAAATCGACCTGAGATTGGATCAACATTCGAAGAACTAAAGAAAAGTTGAGTATGTGATGTAGAGGAGAGTTATCGACTTGCCTCTTGTTACAGTCATTTCTAGTTCCAATTCACATTATGCTATTGTTTTCGTCGAATCGTCATATCACATTTTATGGGCGGTCTAGTCTAGTATTTATCTGTCTCATCAAGTATACCCCGATTTCAAGAGTCCACGGGGAAAGTTCAGGAACACCAAGTGGAATTTTTCTACGTGGCGTTTTTGAACGTTCCATAAGGAAGTGAACGTAGAATCCACGAAGAATTCCACGTGGAATTTCCAGAGGGAATCCGACATTGTCTCATTGATTCAAATGAACTACAAAAATGAGTAGCTGTGGCCATCAACGGCTGATCTAATTTCTGATTATATTGCTTTACATGAGTGATTTTTCATGAATGAACTAGTTCGAAATATCATTATTGGCATCGATGGACTTCCGCACTACGATAAGAAAAGTAATTCAAAGCAGCAACAGGCCAATCCCTCGAGTGATGTAAGATGGTGATGGTGTGAAGGTCTGGAAAGGAAGGAAAGCTGACAGAGCGATAAAAATATGGATACCTATTTTATATCTCCTTGAGTTTGTCCATAGAGCCGATTTGATGGACATACTTTGAATTCTCCATATTTTAGATAGCGCAGAATTATCAAGATTCTTGGAAAAGATTCGTGAAGCAAACGCTGGGGTCTCCTTCCTTAGATTTGAAACCAGGGCTATCAAGCGAAGTGCGCAGGATTGCACATAATGAACTGACATTAATGATCTATTATGAGAAAATGAAAATTCCCAATTTCCAACAACCCATCTAGAAGAAATTATTTCAGAGTTTTTGATAACCAATCAGGAGTATTGTAAGACTTCGGTAGTTTTTGAGCTGCTATGCATAGGAATGAAAAGAAACATCGTATTTGGAAGAGTAACTTTGAACCGGGAACTCGTAAGATTCTTGAGATTATGGAATGGAACATGACGATCATCAACTAAAGATACGAGAAAAGAAACTGACCGTTCTCTCAGACAGAATATATCACAAGAGGACATTATTTCCGTTATATCAAGAGATTATCGCCCTCGAGATTTTTTCAAAAATGCAGAGAAGGATCACATTATCTTCCATTGCTGCACGCTCTTCCCAGCAGATGATTCCGCCGGCTTCCAGAGCTACGCCTGCCTACCTCTATCTTCTGCGACGCAAGCATACTTTTAACTCCTGATGACGACCAGAAACTATTCAATGTTCGCGAGAAAGCCTCGATGGTAGGCACCAGGCTCCGCACAAAACTGCGACGGCCCTCGGAGCAGCCGCTGC
This sequence comes from Eretmocerus eremicus, assembly GCA_030522705.1. Classification (NCBI taxonomy): domain Eukaryota; kingdom Metazoa; phylum Arthropoda; class Insecta; order Hymenoptera; family Aphelinidae; genus Eretmocerus; species Eretmocerus eremicus. The sequence continues at coordinate 4,506 of JAPYYZ010002057.1, read as the reverse complement.
TCGCAAGCTCGTTCTCGCGATTCGTGCGGGAGCACCTCGAGCTCCAAAAGTAGCGGAGATCGCACACTCGAATCGGTTCACGCCCATCGCTAGCTTGTCTGGCGCTCGCGGCCGCTTGCCATAGCGACGCGGGGCCGTTCCGCGCAGAGTTTGCGCCGCCCCTCGGCAGCTCGGCTCGGTCCAATCGTGGAGGCTCCCTCGCCGAGGGATGATCGCGGCTCCGCCATCGCTTCTCGTTTGTCCGCTTTTCGAATTAAAACCCTCCGCCGATCGAGCGCTTGCCCGGCTCGCGATGCACGAGTATCGTCGCGATAACGCATGCTCGTGGTTGATGCTGCACCCGGAATCGCGTGCCCTCGACACCTTGCAGTCGGAGAGACGAACCAAAGAGGATCGCGTCGCGATCTAGAGTTCGGCGCGAGTGGTTCTGAATCGTCGCAAACGAACTGGATCAGTGAAAGTGTGGTTGGTTCGAGCCTTTTGCAAATTTTGAGTGTGTAGGGCCTGTGTGCAGGGTCTGAAAGAGGGTGATGGAGAAGATGCTCGATTTGATGGAAACATCACTGTACAGTCGGTCTGGTGTATAAGCCAACTCGAGCGCGAGATGGACTTTTTCGGAGAGCTAAGTGGATCTCTGGTATACAAATCGGTTCGCGTGAGAGAGTGGGTCCGAGTGGGCTTGAAATTACTGCAAAGAACCACCAGCTCATGCTCCGGAAGCTTCGCCATCGTGTCGCTAAGAGAAACTCGGAAAATTATTGCTCCCACAGCGATACGAACTGAGCAGAATTTGCTGCCGCAGTAGTACAAGTCAATGCGTCTGTCAGACGGCGAAGAGCATGGGTCGAGTTTGCCGCCAAATCCTTGCTCGGCAATGCTCGCATTCCAACTGACTCGGTCGTATCGTACAAAGTGTAACCGCCAAGCAAACCCGAACGGCTCTGCCATGAAATCGAGCTGCTGGGTGGACCATCGACCAATATTATTCGTCCCAACTCGTTGACGATAAACAGCTATCGAGAGATCCTTGAATCGCTCAAGATGATCCGAGCTGGTAAGCCAAGCAAAGCGAGTGGATCTTGCGGGGTACATAGTCTCGTGGGGGACAAATCGGACTAGTGGAGAGAAAGAGAACAGAGGAAAGTTAGCGGCGCGAGATCGCGCCGGACGATGGTATGACGCGCAAAGTGATGAAGCCGTGGGCGATGCAGTCGTCGACTTGCCATCCGGGAGCCCATCAGGCGGCACTGGCGCCTCAGCAGCAGGTGCACAACGCGAGCTCGGCCGGTCGCACGTCCTTCCTCATCGAGGACATCCTCAGCCGGAGCGGCGTCGTTCAGCCCGCGCCACAAGGCCAGACCCTTCCCCAGCAGCAGCAGCAGCAGCATCGACACCTGATCGCGCCTCACGCCCATCAGCAGCATCACCACGCTCAGCACGCGGTACGACTTTTTGCGTTGGTTGTAGAGAGGGCCTTTTCTAGATCCCTTATCGGGAGCAATTTAATTGGCGCGGGTTGCGCGTGGAGTACAGCAGAGCGAGGAGATGCCGCGATACGCACGAAGTTGGGGTCGCTCGGGTGGGTTGATTGCGCTGTCCGTGAGACGAGGGCGATTTCTAGCGGTGTCAGATTATTGAGAGCCGCTGTTGAAGAAGATGTTGCCAAAATAGTGGAGACTCGACTCTAGATGGCTGAAACGTTCAGGTCGAGTATGGAAAATGGACTCCGTCAGAGAGAAATGAATTCGAAACGTGACTGATGCAACTGCGTCCCCTTCTGAAATACTTCGGAAGCCGGCGGAGATTTCAATCGCACGGATGAAGTCCGTAGAGTACGAGGATTCGTCAATATCATGTTTTGAACTGAGAGCGATTATAAACATAGAGATTCGGTGCCTTCTTGCCCCATTCCTAGATTTGACGCTCTTCTTGATGTTCTTCGGCTAGAATGCCTACGATTACGGCCGCGGCGCGGCGCCTCTTGTATTTCTTATGATTCAGAGGGACGAGTCGACTGAGAAAATAACGAGAAGAAGGTTTGGTAATGATTATGCGTGCATCGTGGAAAATAGGATCAGAAGTATTTCGGGACAATCTCTTCGGTAATCTTGTCAGTATTTCAAACCTACATCGTATCTTGAGTGAACTTTTTTCAATAACAGTTGCCTCCCGCCAGTGTGCGTCCCCATCCGGAGACAGCTTTAGTAAAAACGGAACTTCTAGTCCTAAGCGTGCAAATGTCGTGCGCAGGCGCCGCATACCATAGCTAGATGCTCCAGTACATGCACACTAGAATGCACGTCCAATACAGCTACAATGCAACAGTGAGAGTGTGTTGGTGTGTAGTTATCGACGGACAGGACAGACGTTCGATCAATGAAGCGTCAATCCTTGTTTGCTCTCAACCTCGGCTCTCATTCCAAATAATAAACAGTCCCCAATTTCCTCCCCCGTCAACAATATTTGACAAGTTTCCGCTCTTCGAAGTTTGTAGCGTCACAAATATAAATGACTCCATAATTTGCCGAGTGCTTTTTGGATGCGCGAAATGTTTTTGGGGCGAAGCCTTCTTTATCTGCGACTCTGCATTTTTTCCACGCATTCGTTTTGAGAAACTATCGCACCAATCCTCATGAAACTCCGCAAAACGATTCGGCACATATCCAAAGGTGTATATATCAATCTCAGTCCATAACGATTCATCGGCTCAATGCCGAGGGATTGATGTAATAATGAGAGGTGCGTCACATGCATTGTGTACTTATTACTATTAGCGCCTATTTCTGCTCATCTTTGCTACTGGGCGCGGGAGAGCCATGTCTTGCCTCAAGACCGCTAGGTGGATGTCTGTCACGCTCATATAATTTTTTACCACAAAAGCGCGCCTACATGACAAAACCAGAGTCTCCACAGGGAATACCCAGCACTCGGAACCACTTTCAATATGCTCGTAAAAGCTATCAGTGTCGGAAATGCGAAGGCATGATATTAGATCATAATGCAATCGTCGATATTGGTGCCAATGAAGTTGGGGGTGGATTGACGTATATATTTCTATCACAAGCTGGGACTCTGAATGGCCTGTTGATCAAATCCGCTCTTGAGGGCATGTCGGAGTTATATCTACATTGCATACTCCACCGACGTTGTCAAGACTTCAAATTACTCGATGAATTTTCGAGGTATCGCGGATCTGTAAGGTAACGCGGATTCTGTAAGTCGTCTAGGATCGGCGTCATTCCTAAGTTCTCCGATATCGTGAAAACTCACAGAGGAATTCAAAAATTTGACAAGGTTGATATCCCACATCATATAAATATCGATCAACTTCTAAGAATAAATGGTGGATCTTCGATATTAGCAAGCTGTAATTGAATCCGAAGATTTCACAGAATATCAGATCAAACCTTCAGTAATGTAATCTTGGATTATTTCAGTACACCGTAAAAAATATCATGTGAATTGATATGCTGCATGCAAATTTACATGACGTGTCCGACAGTGTAAGATTCACTACTCTGGCGCGGTAAATTTTCTTGTTCCCGTGAATTTACACTGCTGAGCAGTGTGATTTCACAGGCGCGCGTGAATTCACAGTGTCTAAGAGTATACACAAAGTGACCGAAGTCGGACACTGTGACATCCCCCGATCGTGTGATCTCACGGCGGAAGTTTGAATAGTCCGGTGCCCTGTACTTTTCCAATGCCGAAAAGAGAAAATTTACACTCTCGTGTAATTAATCGTTACCTTTTTCCTCGTGAAAATCTTTTCATGATTACAATAGTCACGACTGATATGTGGATTATTTGAATTAGCTTTTACCGCGGTGCCCATCACACGCACGAGATATAGGGGAGGCAGAAGAAAAGTACACAGACGTGTAGTTAAGACTTTCAAGATTATAATCCACCAACAGGCGAATTTTTAGAGCAAATAGTTTTGGAATAAATGAATTTAAGAAAAAAAGTGGCCACCATGCCCCACGTGGGGCACGATGGCCACCAAGGTGGGACACGATGGCCATCAGAGTATATAGATATACAAGGCTTATAAGATTACTCGGGAAAGTAATGCAAACACAGGACCGTGATGCAATTGAGACTATCCTCGATGCATCAATTGCTTTTTCATCGCTTTTATTCAACTCGGCCTAGAACCCCCCTTTACTTCGCACCCACAATCTGTAGTGTTGGTATGTCTCAATTTGATTGGTCGTATTCGAAATATAAGTTTCGCGCCCCTGTCTTCATAACCCTAATCATATCTTTCGGGACACTACCTACTCGTCTGACCGGACACTTGATCGAGGTCTGATCAGCACAAATAATACATTGGATGAATAATTTCAAACTCGAAAAAAACATGACACATTATGTCGAGTAATACAAGTTGCAAAAAGGAGGGAAGTGTCCGAATTGCAGATCTCTGACATAATCATCTACGTATAGGTTTGGTGTCTACGGAGGGATGAATGTTTTGATATCTCATTTGATAAATGTTCCTTC
>JAPYYZ010002056.1:0-16024 GCA_030522705.1 Eretmocerus eremicus | reverse complement strand
GATTGAACGGGCGCAATTGTTGTATAGAGTCTGAGTCTAATCGGACTCAAATATCTTTTCAGCTACGTCCAGTTCAGATACAATCTGGGCAACGGAGCAGTGGTACTGACATCTCCAGACAAGGTATCGATGAAGACGTTCCACAAAGTCGCTGCCAAAAGATATCACAAGGACGGCGTTCTGATTCTGGACGACGGGGAGGAGGTAATCGGTCAGAGCCAAGGGATGCTCAAGAGCCTCGACCTAAACCAGGACACATACGTCGGCAACGTACCAACCAACTTCAGCAAGTCAGTATAATCTCTCGATTACTCTCAATTTGACCTTCTTGAAGTGCACGACGATCATTCAGTCAAAATTCGAAGACTTCGATGGAGCTCGTGTCCCAAGCGCGTTGTTCTTTAGACCACAAAGATTGGAGTAGTGGCTCTTCCTCATGAATTCGATTTGGCCCCACGACATTCTCACGAAACAATTGTAATGAGAAACAGAGTGAGGTAATAGACTAGAGATAGAACTCATAAGAGGATTAGATGCCATGGTGTACCTTGAAGTCTCCTACTTTTTTGTCATAAATCCGATGAGAATCGTCAAATAGGATACCATATTTTGACGGTGAAATGCTGAGCAAGCTGTTCCATCCGTGATTCTGAACCAGAAGTGTGCTTTAGCCCATTCGATGAATATTCCAACTCTTTGCTCTCCATTTGCGACCTCAAAATGAAAACTTACATTTTTGTATTCCTCCCTGAGCTCACAGTTCCTGGGCAGGCATAACAGTCCATCCTGCAAATTCCATCGAAATGAGCATCCAGAACCCCACGAGACTATCTCCCATCGACGATGCAACATGCCCTCCTCTAATCCCCTGTAACACCAACCATTCGACGAATCTCAACAGCCCGATTCTCCACCCCCAGGGTGTTCGACAACATCGGCACGTCGCACGGCTTCCTCGGCTGCATCCGGAAGCTACGTCTGAACCACGCGCCCGTCGATCTGCACCTAAACCACGACCGGGAGGTGCTCGAGACGTACAGGATAAAGGAGTGTCGGGACAACGGTTGCGCAAATCTGCCGTGCCAGAACGGCGCCACCTGTCAGCCTCTGTTCGAGGAGGACCTCGCCGAGATGAAATGCGTCAAGGGGCGCGACTGTCCGGGCTCCTCGAGGCAGAAGAAGCGACGCAACGTCAAGAGGCGCAAGGACAAGCGAGAGAGTCTGTCGCTGAACGACTTTGGGGTCACCAAGTGTAGGGGGAGCCACTGCGGAGGTGTTGGCGAGTCCACGGCGAGGGATCCCAACAACAACAGCTCGGGGGTTAGCAACAGCCTCAGAAAGATGTGCCTCGGGCCCGGTTGCGACTACGAGTACGAGCCCGACTACGATGAGAGCTACGAGCACGGGGTGAGTTGAGACCACGAGGGTTTCGAGTCGCGCGAATTCAATTTTACTGCAGCTCGTACCGTACTGAAAGAGAATCGGGACAGTCTCGAGGCTCGGAGAAAGTGACAAAGAGAAATCTTTTCTCACTGATTAACTGATGATAGAGGACACGGTACAATGTGCAAATAGTTTGTCCCAACCTGATATACTGGAATCTAACCGCTTCGATTGAATTAATATTAATCAATTTTTTGACATGCTGTCATAGCATCTTTCATCAGCGAGAAGAGAAATTGAACATTTTTTGTGTCACTTGGAGAAGCCGTCAAACGCTTTTCTTTTGACGAGAACGAGTTCAAATGAGACTTGGTCTCTGAAATATCTCTCATTTGAATTCACGTTCCATCAAATAGTTCATTCAAGTCCCAAATCGAACGTCGCATAATCAATTTTGGGAGCTTTTTGATTTTTCATTCACAAGACATCGAACGATCCTTACTCAATTCCAAATTCTTGAATAGAGATATGCATCGGTTTTGATTTACCATTTGCAAATTCAATTATTCAGTGGAAAACTGAATGGGACCATGCATGTGAGACTTCATATTGTGTAACTGTGATAAGACTAGTACAACGAGTAATCATATCATAATATTCCCCAACTTGGAGCGTTACGTTACGATATCAAATAGTACTCCTAACGAATTCTTGTCAAAAGGCTTCTGAAAGAAGATCACGAAACGCTCAAGATAGAGATGATAGGCTCACTATGCGGAAAATCATTATTATGACGCCGGAATCCAATGGCGACTCAACACTCATTATACCTCTTGAATAATTTTTAAAATCTCATCTGTCCAGGATCCCGGCTCGTCTGCCCTGGAATACCAGTGCATCTGCCCACCCCAGTACACGGGCAAGAACTGCGAGGAGCCGCTGGACCCGTGCATGAGCGAGCCCTGTCACCACACCGCGAGCTGCGACATCCTGCCCGAGGGCGACTACTTTTGCAAATGCCCCCCGGGCCGGACTGGCAGACACTGCGAAACCGGTGAGAGTTCTATCGCCCCAACACCTAGTACATTCCCACAACCTTGACCCAAGTCAAGCACAATCGTATCCCATTCCCTCCAGAGACTGACGTGGCCTAGTGGATCTAGTAGTCTTTGGTCTCACACGCGGAAGACCAGAGTTCGGCACCTGGTCGGCACCACTGAGATTTTCTCTCGTGTGCTTTTCATGGCTTGGTGATTCGGAAGCCACCTCAACCCTCCAGCGTCTCGTGCGTCCAGCAGGACCCATAGCCATGAAACAAATCTTGAATGCTGCGGGATCACCATAGAATTATGGAGCGTCATACTAATTCTAAAAACTCTCGCTAACAACCTTTTATCGGCTCTATGGCCAATGGATCGTTTAGCGCACTTGCTCCCTATTTATTCTAACTCCTTCGGAAAAATTGAAAATTCTTCTGGGCGCTAGAGGGCGGTGCGGGAGTCTTATATCTCGAAGATGGCAATTTGGGACCAACCTACGCAAGACATTCAATGGATTGGGGGTCATAACTCCCCATCCATAACTCCCCGAGACATAACTCCCCGAACATTTCTCCCGCGTGGACATAACTCCCCGATCCAAATCCCCCCGATAGTCATAACTCTCCAACCCAAATCTCCCCGATAGTCATAACTCCCCAGCCGGAATCTCTTAGTGTTTATAACTTCTCCAATGTTTATAAGTTCCCAGCCGAATTCTCTCAGTGTCCAGAACTCTCTAAACAGGATTCATCACAGGCGAATATTTTGAAACTCTAGAATATTTCAGATCCAGGAGTTTATTTTTTTTATTGGTTTTCTCAGTTTCTAGTGACATTCGCTCATTTTATAAGTATATTTTTTCCACTTTTTCTTTGATTACCCGAAAAATACTTACACTGATGCAAAAATCATTTCAAATACATATGTAGGTTATACCCAATATGTCTGAGATTAAGAATTTCATTGTCTCTAGCATATGTGTTTTACTGTGACACAATGTTGAAGAGCCTTTCAAATTTCAGCAAATCATTTGAATTCGAACATATTCAGATGGGAACCGGAATTTTTGTCCTGGGGAGAAAAAATACTCGGGGAGTTATAACCCGGGGAGAAAGAATACTCGGGGAGTTATGTCCCATGGGAGTTTTGGATGGGGAGTTATGACCCCCTACTGCCCCCTACCATTCAATGAATGAAGTTGAAAGACGAGTTGTCGAATTTTTTTTATCACCCAACTTGTATTTGTCAACCCATCATTCGGCTCAAATCGAGGGAGTATTAGAGTATAATGGGTCCGATTGTCTGCCTATTCGATAGATTAGGAAGTATCTGCGATCAAGTAATTCCCACTTTACGCGAATACTCTTTCGATTTGGGCTAAACGATGAGTTGACAAATACAAGTTAGATAATAACAATAAGTCGACAACTCGTCTCTTGGCTTCAATCATTGAACGTTTTGCGTGGATTGGGCCCAAAATTTGACTTCCAGGGCTACGCAACGCCCAGAAACTGCAATTCCCCCTGACCGAGGCAAAATCGGTAGCAGGTAACAGCTGATTCACTAACTGTATGAGTCCATCTCAACTCCACGCACACGAAGTGCCTTCTGGATAAAGCTTGAAAGACCTGGTGCCGAGACGTAGAAGCTAAGAACTGATATGATCCCATTCCTTCCAGTGGACCACGATCTGACCGAGTTCCTCATACCGGAGATGTCGAGCGACGGCTACCTGGAGCTGCCCTGCCTCGAGGGCGTCGGCAGGACGTTCTCCATCGAGCTGTGGTTCCTCACTAGGGCCAACGATGGCCTGCTCCTGTACAACGGCCAGCTGAGCAACGGCCGCGGGGACTTTGTCAGTCTGAACCTGGTGCAGGGCCACCTCGAGTTCCGCTTCAACCTGGGCAGCGGGATCGCCAACCTGACCTCGCCCGATCCAGTGAGCCTCGACACGTGGCACAGCGTCAGGATCAGTCGGCTGGGCCGGGAAGGACTGCTCAGGCTGGACAACGGCACGGTCTGCAGGGGATTTTCCGGGAATCCCCTCGCCGAGCTCAATCTCGAGCTGCCTCTGTACATCGGCGGTGTCAAGTGAGTTGGTGTTCATACATCTAGCGTTGATCCATGGGACTCTACGATATTTTGGAAACAGTCACTCGCCAGGAGAGCTCCGGATCACGAATTTGGGTGACATTTTTGGAATTGTCTTCTTTAGACACCTAAAGATTTCAGTCATTGGGAGTACCTTGAACCAGATGGAAGGAAATCGTCTGGCGTGTTGCCATTGAATATGTCACTCTATGGGGTTCAAATAGACAACCCCGAGAAACGAAGCCTTTCAAATGTTCCGAACCTACATTTTACATAAACAATCGTCGGTACAGTGCGAGCAATATGGTTTTCATCGAAACCTTGAAACTCCGCGCTCGGCGATCGGACGCAGTGACATTTTGAGCTACAGCTTATGACATTAGCATTGCAGAGAAATCTATAGATCTCAATCTTTAACATGAGCCTATATGGGCAGTACTAGTATCCTGGGTTATATCTCGAGAACGATTGGGCATCAGACACTATAATTTTAGATATTTTTTGGTGCTAAAAGAAGTCCGCGTAGAATATGATTGTCCAAGATCTTTGCAAGTGGATATTCTTGGCACAAAAGACTTGTCTTCTCCGCTTCATTAATGTCACCATCTGTCCTCCGTGTAAAACTCACAAATGGCGTGCTGCGTCTTCAAATACTTACTTAGATTCTGACCAGACCGAGCATTCGTGTAATCTGACCAACATCACTCGGAAAAAGAAATCAACAGCGAACCAAATTGAGGTGCAATGTCAAAATTTCAGGAACTGGAACGAAGTTCACGAACTAGCCGGAGCAACCACAGGCCTTTACGGAGCAATCCAACGACTCATGGTCAACGAAAAAACCTACCAAAATCTCGCGATCAACGTCACGCAACAAAATACAGAGATCTACGATGGCCTACCATGTCCAAGCAATTCCAATCCCTGTAAAAACGGTGGCGTGTGCTTCCCTTTACTCAATAGTTTCTTCTGCAAGTGTCCAGCTGGCTACGACGGCATCAATTGTGAATTCTGTGAGTATCTTTGGCTTATCTATCTTCATGCTCTTTTGCACTCGATTTGCTTTACCTAATCATTATTAGACCTTCAATCCCCGCATATTCGAGGGCATCGAATTAGATCGGTATTGTCGAATTCGGTATCTTAGTGTAGGCAATTCATCTACAATGGCTAATTATAATTTCAGTTTTGGGATACGATTCGGCGGGTGCAGAAGTTGCTGATGAAGCAGTGCGATTCAACGGCGAAAACTTTCTTCAATTCAAACACCGGTTTGGCAGGAGGTATGTAATGGAAAAACATCACAACTCCGATAAGTTTCCACGTCAGTTGACTAAACCAAACTATAGTGGAATTACGGAGAATTTCAAACTTTTGCTCCAAAGGCTCATCGGATCATTCATATAGCTATATCACATTATAGAACCCCGTCCTCTCAAACAGGGAATCCGAGTGAAACCTCTCAAATGTAGTTTTGCAGAAGCGGCTTAGTATTAGTAACATAGCGAGTTTGATCAAATCCGGTGAAATAACAGATTCACACTCAGCATAAATAACATTACGACTCGAGTGCTGATATAGAAACTAACTTTTCCCCAGTCCTAATGCCACTAACACAACGGCCGACGATTACGTCGACGAGTCCTACAATGACTATGACACGGAGGACGATCTCTACCATGATTACGAAAATACCGACTATAGTGAGTAAGTCTAATCCCGCAGAGCGAATGCTTCATCCCATCTAGCTGTGCCTGAGAATAGTATACCCTTAATCTCCTCAACTACTCCCTCGTTCAGAACAAAGCTCGTGAAAATTTAGCCGCACTTTGGAGAATATAATAATTACATGAAAGTGAGTCCAATGTGTTGTAGCACTACTTTCTCTATATTTGGCAAAACCTATCTGTACTGCATGTCCAGTCCATCCGAGTCTATCCTCAGGATCGTTTCATTTCAACATCTCTCACCGTAGAAATCTTGCACCATCTCTCGCCTTTGATTCTCCTCTCAGGATGTTTGGGATTTGATTCTTCTTCCAGCTTTCCCGAACTGCACTCTGTTTTACACATCTCAGTAGTGCATCACAAATTTGATTATGATTTCTCTTAGCAAACATCTTACTTACAGTAGAGCTTTAGCGGAATTGAAAGAAAAATTGTTGTTTCTTTTACATTGTAGATCGCAATAAAAACCTATACCGATTCGAAATTTTTTTGTAGACACTGGCTCTCGGTGTCGTCAAATTTTTTTTCAAAAATGTTCAAGCAGATGGGTTTCGTGTAAGACTTTTTCAATTTATGAAGACTAACGTTGTTTCTAGGGAATTCAGAGAATTTCGCGAGGAACCCATTTGATCAAACATCTTCCGACGGAATTTTGACAGGACTGGAAAGTCAGTACCTACTAAAAAAATTCGAGACAGTAATGGCGCTTATAACTTAAGAGCCACAATGGATACATTCCAGAAGAACGATTTTCGACCCGATTCCGGTAGTCGTATCAACGTGATGATTTCTCGCGAGTACACACAGCTGCTCAGAAGGATTGAACATTCGCACAAAGAACGTCCGCACTGTTATGGGAGATGGCGTGTAACGGTGTGTGAACTTAATGCAATAGTCCCCTCTGAAAAGAGGAGAAATTGCCGATACGGGGAGAGGGTGATCTAAAACTGGTCAAAAATCTGCGCACGTCCTTTGTGCAAAACCATCCAAGAGCAATCGGTGTTCGATGATCATGTTGAAGGATGACTCTACTTACTTATCCTACGAGTTCATAGTCTCGAAGCAAATCTTCAACTTCTAGCTCTTGCTATTTAAAGCTTTATTGGTCATCGCATGAATATCAATGTGCTTTAATGCAAGCTCAAATAAAGTAGGCTGTTGAAGGTACCGTCAAAGATCACTGACATGGATGTTGTCCCTGCAGGAGGAAAGAACAGCAGTCGAACAAGTTCGAACTGAAACTGAGAACGACCCACGCGGAGGGCGTGATAGCGTGGGTCGGTAGGGGCAAACAAGAGCACCTGGTGCTGATGCTGCGAGGCGGATACGTAGAGTTGTCTTACCGGGGCAGGCGCCCTGGCGATGAATTCACCATTAGAAGCAAGGTGGGTTGATGCAACACACATTTTATTGACTCTCGTTAACCGCACACGTCATGAAAACTATTGATGATGTTGATACAATACTACGATTCAGTCTGGTATTTGTACAACCTTTTAGGAATTAACCATACAGGAATCAACTATGCTTGGAGGGATCATATCGGGTATCCCTCAGAATCAAATCTCGTGAGACATCTTGTCCTCAAAATCATTACTAGAATTGACATAGAACTACGAGTGTAACAATGACAAAAGAATATCATGACAATCTTGTAACTCGTCGCCTCATAATTCAGAATTTATGTACTCCGGAAACCATTTCCTCTCGATTTCCTGATTTTTATCGAGGCATATCCTATTCAGATCCTACCTAATGATCATGTGATATGATTTTGGATTTTGACAAATGTTTAGCAAGTGGGATCAGATCCCAAATTTTCATGCTACGAAAATCCTATGGAAAAGTACCCTAGATCTTTCATACTCACCTGCTTCCTCACAAGTTCCCTCTGAAATGATCAGGTACCTTGTCAAATATTTTCTTAGTCAGAAATTGATCAGATCTCATTTCAACACTAATGAGTATGGTTTTGATTGCGAATTTAAAATCGATACTACCAATTTCTTTCTTCTTAACAATTAGGAACGCATCGACGACGGCCACTTCCATCACATCCGTGCGATCAGGCGTCGTCGCTCAGCAATGCTGCAGCTGGACGATCGAATCCCGGTGAAACTCGCAGTGGACAGCGGACCTCTGACTACTAACGGCAAGCTATTCGTGGGAGGCAGACCCGGACACAGGGGCATCAAGGCCTGCGTGTTAGGCTTCGTTGCGGATAAGCGCAGGCTGCACTTGTCCAGGCGCAAGATACAGCTCTGCCAAGACAACGACGTCCGATAGTCCCATTGGGATCCAACCTCACTCTCCTCGCTCAGTTGATGATTTTTCTCACGTGACCAAGTCGCTGGGAACTGTGAAGACTTTGAACACATTGTGTGCTTATGAACTTTGTACATATCGAAGATATATCTAACTCATATCGAAAAAGTCGGCGAACCATACTCACACATCGACAGCGCAATCTTTTATGAGAGACCGGATGGAGGATGAAGTAATTACTCGCGCGCAATTTCGATCGTCATCATTCTTGTGATTCCGATCTCGTTTAGGAGAATGCTTTCTGAGTGTAGCCTAGTTACGATTAGTTCCGCCGGTCTACTCGCTACGAATTTTATATGAGAATGTACAATGGATTGTGATTTTTTTACTCGTCGTACTCGTAAGCTCAACAAATATCTAAATCAATTTCAGTAAAAACTTACAAAGACCTGATATTTTCAATCTATTTTCAACTTGGCGCGCTTTCATATCGCACTGATACTTATACAAATGGCGTGTGCATTTTTCTGATTTTCAAGGTGTTGCCGAAGCCTGAAGAATATTATAGGTGTAGCAATATTGGGAAAATGATAATCAGCGGCCGTCGAGCTGGTGAATGACAGAGTTCAAGTGCTACGTTCTGGTCGGAGGACAATAATATATTTTTAAGAGAAAATCACAACCATCAGTTGGCAAAGCATACACATTATCAGCCATGCGCAAGTTTATGTACTTACAAATTAATTGCGTAAGCGTTAGTTTGATCCAAGAGATACTGTTATCATTTTTAGAACGCAATACAGTTCGCATTTAGGAAGCAACTAGGATGAAAAATGCTCTTGGAGAATCTTCACAATCACTCTTTTGCCTAATGGTATATTTTGTGAATCTATCGCACAATTATGGACGTCAAATGCTAAATCAAGTATTTCTAATCCCATCTGAAATAAAGTAGGGATCGACTCTAGAAATCCAAGCCCTGAATGTTTTTGTGACAACAATCTTCAGTCTCAAAGATGAGATTGGAACAGAGGTAGAGCATACATTGTAAAATATTATCATAAAAGAATCACCTGAATGGATCAAGCAAGTGGAGGTGGAATCTATGATTAAATGCAAAGAACTTACTCAAAAGTTGATCAATGTTATGTTTGGATGTTTCTGTAGAGAGGTATAATGTTGTGCATAATCATCTCATAGACTTTATCGATACTAAAGATCAACAGTTACTTATAAAAATCATGAATGTACATAAGTGTGAGCGATATCTTACGACGACCGATGGACGCAAAATCTCCCCAGATTGATTCTGATTCTTTTGAAAAACATAAATCAGGAATAATAGCTAAAGCAATTGAGGACCTATGCAAAATTCCGACAAATTGCGAGAACAAACGATCCACTCTGAGAGGTTGGCAAAACATTTCTCAAGGCTTCAGAAGCTAATATACAATTTCTTCTCTTCTCTCTTAGAAATAAACGCTGACTCGAATTCATATCGAGTTTGAATGTAAACTTCTGACTATACCAAGAGATGAACAAGACAAAGTCGCTATTCGAAAGATGTTTTCAAATTTCTCAATGATGAAATGGATGAAAAGATTCAAAATGAGTGTGAAAGTTATACTCAGAGAAATTTCTCAATTTTTGAATGGTGGATTATGGAAAAAGTTGAAAACAAGCTTGCATAGTTCATTCATTATATTTGCGTTCATCAGGGAAGCGCTCATACGTGCAACAGGCTGATTTATAGTTCTCATAAATCCTTATAAATCCTTATAAATCTCGAATTGAGCAGATGAGAAGATTGGTATTTCAAGATACTGGTTGAGGATTTGATGATAATATACTGCCGTGGCCCATCTTCGACATGTTTTGATCGGGGATGATGTATAGCCACTGCATTTCTCATATTTCTCAGAGAGAAGTTATTCTGAATAAAAGATAATACAGATACTGCTTATTCAAACATTCGCAAAAAGGAGCGCCCCGTATTGACTCATGAACTTCATGCATAGACTGAAATAGGTGTTCTGTAAGCATACGACTTGTTCCCTCATATTGTAAATATATATAGCTCGAATATTGATATCGATATTATGAACGCGCTGTCCAATCGAGAAAACGGAGAATAGAAAATGAAACTATGTATCTGCAAATCTATAAAATGTATCTTCCGCAAAATGAGAGAACCCCCGTAGGTAGACTCAAGATTGGTGGCCTACTTGTAGAAAAAGATTATCACTCGAGTTTGCATTATCGAGAATTCATGACGCAATATCATACATGTGCGAGAGAAGATAGTTGTTATAACCCCTATCGTTAAGGATAAAGACATGTTTGTAAAGAATACATTAATTGTACAGTAAGTGTAAGTGAATTTTTGTAAGACTGTGCGTTCTTAAAGTCAACGCTCTCTACCTGACTTGAGTTGATAAGAGTTTTTATCTGGACTATTGTCATTTGTGTAGCGACCTCTGTTTTATGATGACTGATATTGCTCGAGAACTGAATTGGCGTATATCAATGAAAAGACATTATTACAACAGCAGAATCATCTAAATGACTGTATTTGATTGATATTGACTGTTACAAAAAGAAACATATCGTCTTGATGCCAAGCACAAGCAATTGGACATATCAAAACATCATAGAGTACCTTATCAATCATTTGTATCATTCACAGCCCCTTTGGAGGCATAGAATATCTAGGTACCAATTTTATTCAAGATGAGCAACATATTTGGTCGTTCATTGTGTTCAAGATACCACCATCATATCAAAGTTTAATACCGTAAATTTTTAGCAATTGTGCTCATACATTGTAGCTATTCATGCGCGACTTCTTGAAATCTTTGCACTTGTTTACAACTCAGCACTATCCACTTCTAATCTTAGGAGGAGTCGACTCAACAGACTTCTGTTTTGACCAATTGATCGCTCGTATGGTTTTACCACACTTCGGGCTGGGATTCTTGGAATAATTGTATTTCTCGAGCATGATTTGGATACTGACTCAAACCATGCGATTGAGTTGTTTTTGCTTATGCGATAACGAAGGAATGAAAGAAGTATGGAGAGAGAAGCATATCAAATCGAAAAACAAAATGACCTATCTGATCAGTAAGTGCGCACATTGTAAAGTAATTGTATATAAATGATCTATCAATACACGCGAAAGATTTCAAAAATCTGCTCATCCGTTCGTTTTTGACGTCACCTTTCCTCTACACCTCATATACAAGGAGATTAACGGAAAATTACTCTACGTCTCGCTCGATTTCCACCGTCATAGCCTAGCCAAAATACTACTGTAGTTTCTACTCGAGTATCTGTCAACCTAGTCTAACAAAGGATATTGTACTCTCCAATCAAGTTCTCGCCAAACTAGCCTAGCAAAAATTACTGTACTTTTCACTCGATCACTCGCCAACCTTGCTCAACGGGGAGACTATTGTGGATTTTGACTCAAACTCTTCTTCCCTGTAAGGAATAGAGGAAAATCCTCACACGAAGTTAGAAGCATAGAAATGGACGGATCGCGTGGGTGATACCAACGAGTCCTGCCCTGCCTGAAATAATTGACTCATTTGAAATGACTCGGGGATTTGAGTCATTAGAAAAGACTTATTTGAGAAAATCACTCATTTGTCATGATTCATTTGGAATGACTCATTAGAAATGACTCATTTGGAAAATCTGATTGGAGAAAAATTTCAAACAACCTAAAATGGAGATGGAAATATTGGATAATACATTGATTGTTGCAAATTTTTTCAAATTTTTCGAATGAGTCATTCCAAATAAATCATTTTCGAATGAGTCATTTCTAGGTAGGGTGTGGCTGAAACATGGTCATCAAAACGTCCAAGCAGAAAGTTGCTGGTGCAATGACGTACAATGATTAATTGTGCCATGATGCGGTATTAGAACGTTATTGGCAGATATTCCAAGAACAAATTTTCATATTAAACCCGTATCCCAACAAAAACTTTCTTAGTCTCATTGAATATATTACTGAGGACGCCTATTCTCTCGACATGAGTGCATTCTTGGAGATACAAACGTGGTTACAAGAGAAATTGGACATTCTTGGGCTTTCCATTCAAACACAAGCTCCCACAGCTGCTACAAGGATATCTGTCTCTTCGTTCGAGTCATCTCTTGAACGAGTAAGAATTGACAAATTTCCGGAGAAGCAGCGTAAATCGCAGGATTTCAAGAGTAAGTTCACCTCGCTCGTTTTGAATGTACCTTCGATGTCTCCAGCTTTCAAGCTCCAGGAATTGGTCAACTCTCTGGTTGGCGAAGTTGCAATCAAGGCTAAGGGGTATGATGTCAAAGATGAGAGTTTTTTATCTGCCTGGGAATCTCTCGATGAACGGTGTGATAACTCTTTCCTAAATATCACATTAAAAAAATTCTCTCCACCTATTTTCGGACAAAATTGACAGAGCAGTGAGTATGAATTACTCATGTGTGCATTCTCAGTCATGGAATATCAGAGATTCACAGTCATTCAACTTTCATTTGCTTGACTATGATCTGGAGATTAACAAGAAATTGTTTTTACCAGTCTTTTGAGTCGTCGAAACCACCCATCCTCATTTATTCACATCTCTGTATTCATATATGCACAATGTGATTCCATCAATGGATAGGTCGTTTGTTATGTCATCTATCTCATGAGGAGGAAATTGAAACAAAAATGTATAAAAGAGGAATGGATATCGAAACAATCTTTTCTGTTGCAAATAGTTTGATCCAATGGGTTTTTTGTGTTTTTTACAATCTTGATCTCCATTCCGCCAATCTTGAGTGCATCTTCCTCACATCTTTTATTATTTGAAATGGATGATATCGATAAGAATCTATCAATCGTCAGAGTTTTATTCTGCAAATGTGCATGGAAGCATATCAAGTGGCTAAGATTCGTAGTTGCGACGTAGAAGCCACTGCGGCCTAGTGGATAAGGTCCTCGCCTTCAACGCAGAAGGCCAGGGTTTGAGTCTCGGCCGGCACCAATGTGAATTTTCATAAGTGCCGTTTCGGTGGTTTCGGTGGTTTGGAGCCCACCTAAAACTGTAGGTCCCGCAAAATAACCCCAAACAGAGGTTGAGAATGCGTTAATAAAAAATAGTAATAGTTGCGACGTGACCGATTTTGCACAAAAAATTTAGGTTCTTCATGGCTTCTACCCAAACTCAATGGTCCTAATTGGTTCCACTCGAGTCCTTAGCTCATTTGAACATACTTCGCTACACGCTACCTATCTTGAACTTCTTGATACATAATCAGTGATCACGCAACGTTTGATGACGGAGTCATCTTACGCCGAGGTATGAATCTGCACTCGGACGGGCTCTCTATACACAAAACCTTTGCGTGGCCAAGCTCCCTGACAGCAGCCGACCTGGACGTGCTTGCTCGAGGTGCATATTTGTGTTAGTGCTAAGCGAGTCAGTACCCGTGTCAGTGGCTCGATTACAAATCGCATCGTAATTTGTAACTCGTCGACACTCCGGAACTATTGAACGGAACTTTTTTCACAACCCTCTCGAATACCGTTACGCGGCCTGTTTAAGAAATTCGAAAAAGTCTCCAAAAAGACAGGAAATAAAATTTGTTTAGGAAAATGTTTTTCAAGAAACGCGTTTATTGCAACACTAATTCAAATTGACTAAAATATCGAAAATAAATCGTAAAAACCTTATTGTGCGCACGGGGTGATCTCTGAAACAGGACGTTTCAAATCATACATCAATGCATGCTAATCACTTACACTTACACACACACACACACACACACACACACACACACACACACACACACACACAGACACACAGGGTTGGGTTGATCGGAAATCTACTATATTAGGATATATATCTATACTATATCTATACTAGGAATTGTTTGAGAAATTTTCATGGAATTCGTAAGCGCGGGGCACTTCTATCGAGTAAGGCATTTTGTTACAGAATTCAAAATTCCCCGGATTAGGCGAAGTACAGAGTCAAATCTGGAAAGTCTCGTCAATTGTCCAGGTTACAATGAATAATTATTCCTTGATTTTGAGGGATAATTGTGTAAGTGTCCGGTTCAGACATTTTAAAATAAAAATCAAACAATAACTGAAAAAGCTCAAAATAGTCCAAATCCAATCATCAAGATTAGTTTCTATTGTGTGATTCATCGACGGTTTCAATATTTCGTGTGAAGGAAGTGCCAGCTTAGAGTGAGCGAGACTAACAAGAGACATCTCGATGACTTGGTTCGTGATAATCCGAACTCCAGCTTCACAATCGTAAGAAGAGATTCCCATTGAGATGTCATTCACCTCTCGCGTCGTCAGGTTTTCATTAATCGTGACTTGACCTCTCCTCCCGGAGGTTGACGGTCGGAGGTAAGAAAGCTTGAATTTATTGCCCAATACAGAGTCTCGTATCAAACCCTCTAACGCAGGTGAGGTTGGTCCTAAAGTTCCTGTACCGTGCAAAAGTCCATGATAATGTAATTTGTACAAAGTTCACAGGAGAAGTATTCCATCTCACATTTGCGAAATCAGAGGAGTGAGGAAAAACTTCAAGAACGTAACTCACCCTCATCAGGATGCTCAGTCGTTTCTTCAGATGAGATTTTCTTTTGTAAGCCATAAAGTACGAAGAGAATGAGCAGCTTTATACTGAGAGAGACTAATATCAAGATTAAATTTGTGCAATAGTTATACACCTCAGAAATGTATAGGCATCTCCAACAACAATTCGAACTTGAACAGTGAGACGTTCTATACTTCGGCAACCGATTGAGAAATAAACCCTCATTCTAGCAAAATAAACACCATCACTGATAGATGAATGTAACTCACTGGCTCATCAGTAGAAATTGTTACAAAACATCGGTGAAGCCATTGATTATTCTGTTGTTTCCACTGGTTTGTGAGTAATGGGGTATTCTGTGGCCCACGAAGATTCCAGTGACACTGACAAATGTTCCAGTTAATGTGACTGACGTTTCATTGCATATATGCCGGTCCAATTAGCCCAGGTTGATCCAGATTACGCTAATGTTTCAGCTGGCCCATCAGATGATCTCACTGATTTGATTTGAGAGACTACTGTGTCAAGATTCATTGACTAGAATTGGGTTCGATCTCTTGGTGTTCATGGAATTGCAAAATTGGATATAGCCTCTCGTGATTTCTGGAAGAATCGCTTCCAGTCAAATTCTTCTATCATTATTTGTTCAGATTAGAGTTATTGCTCATTTCATGGGAGCTGAAATGAACTTTTAAAATTACTTATGTTGTATAGGAAAATTTTGAGCGAGATAAAAATTATAGCAAAAACTGCTCAGTATTGAGGACGTCCACGTCAAATTTGGGAAGTTTCTGCACGACATTTTTTTTTGCCTCGCAAAGTCTTTTAATCGGTTAGATATATCGAAACATGATTTTAGCAATTTTTATTGGGCCGAAAAAAATTTTTTTGCCTCGGCTAGGCGTAAATAATTGATTTTACC
>JAPYYZ010002055.1:0-20144 GCA_030522705.1 Eretmocerus eremicus | reverse complement strand
ATTTTTTCGAGCTGAAAAAAGCGTTAAATACGCGATTAGATTTTTTGAAAGTACTTTTCGATTCAGAAAATGAGTTCTACTGCGCATGCGCGTGCTTATGGAGCTTCGAAAATGATTTGATCTCATAGCCGAAACAGTTACCTTCAAAATAAGCCAAATTGGAGTTGATTCGATGCAGTAGAACCGGAGATACGGCCGTTTCAAAATCTGAGAAAATCCAAGGTACCAAAACCGTGAGCCCTGGGCGGGCTCGACGACCCTTCCAAACTTCAAATGCGTGTATCTCCGGTTCTACTCAATCAATTCGCAACCCCAAACAGGCATTTTGAAGATAATTGCACTAGCTATCGATTGAAACCAGTTTCAATGATGAAAACTCACGCGCATGCGCAAGATGGTCATGTCTTCCAGATGAAATGACAGTTGTCAATAGTCATAATTCGTTATAAATGAGTTCTTCTGCGCATGCGAGTGAGTTTTTTCTTTCAAAACTGGTTTCAATCGATAGCTGGTGCAATTATCTTCAAAATGCTCGCTTGGGGTTACGAATTGATCGAGTAGAACCGGAGATACACACGTTTGAAGCTTGGAATGGTCGTCGAGCCCGCCCAGGGCTCACGGTTTTGGCACCTTGGATTTTCTTTAATTTTGAAACGGCTGTATCTCCGGTTCTACTGCATCAAATCAACTTCAGTTTGGCTCATTTTGAAGGTAACTGTTCCGGCTATCAGATCAAATCATTTTCGAAGCTCTATAAGCACGCGCATGCGCAGTAGAACTCATTTTCTGAATCGAAAAGTACTTTTATAAAATCTAATCGCGTATTTAACGCTTTTTTCAGCTCGAAAAAATTTTGAAAAAACATGTTTTTGGTGTAAAATGACTCGATGAATACATTCAAGTAGGTTATATGTCTATTTCAGGAAGATTTAAGGGAGAAAAACGCGTTTTAGCCATTTTTTGCCTTTTAAATCGTACCAAAACGCATGCCACGAGCTCCAAACACCCAGGAAATGGCTGAAAATTTTTTTGTGGTTAGATAACCAACTGACAAATTAACAAACATTTTTTTTCTAACTTTTTGAAGGGTGGTCAAAAAAGTTATTTTGCAAAACATTATTTTCGTGTATTTTGGACTCTGAGACCATGTGGGAGGCTCAAGGAACTTTTTAAAGGCCCAATAAAAATTGCTAAAATCATGTTTCAATATATCTAACCGATAAAAAAACTTTGCGAGGCGAAAAAAAAATGTCGTGCAGAAAATATTTAAATTCGGCGTGGACATCCTCAGCTTAGAAAGGGCTCATATACGGGTTATTCCACATATATGCGAGCGAGCGCGAAATTCAAGTACTTGCGCGAAGCTAATTGTTATCATCGTTTAATCTACAAATTCCCATGCACCAAAATTAGTGGTTATTTTTCTATCTACGTGTTGATATGTACACATGATTCTCCTCACACGGTTGGTCTGCCATGAGCCCGAAAAGGCTCTGAACTGAACTTTGAAAGTTTCAGAATTACTTCAGATTTCTGGATGTTGCATCATTGAATATGGGGTCCAGGAACCTCACTCAGACATAATTGAGCACAAAGTTGGATTTGCATATCTGTACTCAGGGGTCAATGCGAACGTCATCATCAAAGCACCCACTATCATGAGGATTATTGTCACTCATCACTGGTTCAAATGACACTCGAAAGTTACTAGCGAACTGGCAATAACAATTTTTACATACATATTACTCACTACTTATATCTTTTTTGGGGTACGAACATTTCAGGAGAGGAGCAAGGCATTCTAATTCGAAGATCTCATTCGTTCTCCTCCTAGCATAGATTGCTTTCGTATGAACATCCGAAGAATCTGGGCATTTCAAACTTTCTGGGAATTTTTTCCGCTTTGAGATGACACCTCCATTGATAAAAGATGGAGAAGTGAATACCTTCTCTGCCAAAACCATACTGACATTTGTTCTGTTTGAACTCGGAAGAGATTATTGTGTCACTTGCGAGACATTGGGTAGGAATGTGGTGCGACTATTTTCTTGGAAAGTCACGTAAACGTCCGGAAGTCTGTTACACTGCCTATGGATTCATCCAACCATAGACAACGAGTAGAGAGATGAATTAACCACTCTGTACAGCCATCTCAGTCTTTGTATCTGTGCTATGTACACGAATATTGTGATTTCCGGTGTTTTTTAATCGAAAAAAATGTATAGCGCCTCCCTCAAATTTTTAGAGCCAATAAAACAAATTGCATTACATCCGTCATGAGATTGTGCCCCTACGAAAAAATTTTCAGCGAAAAAAAATGTTGTTTTTGAGAAAACGACTTTTTGTGTTTTACGTAAGAATTCAATTTCGTGCTAATACCTGACCTATTCCTGCCTCATACCTGTGTTTTTCCATGTCTTTCAGTACATCTGACCATATGTATGAAGATTTTTGAAGATATTCGGAGATCAGCATGATTTATTAATTTTTTTCCAATTTCAAACATCCAATTCCCACAAAAATCGCGGTGAGGCTTCAAAACTCAAAAATCGGAAATCTTCAAAACGGATCGGTTTCGGGTGAAACAAGAAAATACGTGTCTCATCATTTCGTTTTTGAAATCATATATCTCAGAGCGAAGCCGATTGGATTTTCAAAAATTTCTGGCTGCCTGATCTTAACTGGATTCAGCCAGATGTCAGCATGTAATTCATGAGCCATCAGCCCAAGCGTATGCTGTTTTGTATCAACCTGCTTATGGAATAGAAAATCATCGTCAACCTGCAATTACTCATGATCTATTCAATACATTTCGATAGAAACGATTTTTGATGATCAAAAATCTTACATTCAAGGAGGCGGTGTCCTATTGGCCTATCCTAACATATTTTGGATGGCCGAGGTCTCGCGTTGCGACAGGTTCTATTCGGCGATTGCGCGTACGTTGATGTAAGACCATGCGCTGATTGAGGCAAAATTGCCTATCGAGGATCTCCGGATACGGAGATTTCGGATTCAAATTACTCGCGCTGCGCCGCAACCATGCCCGGTCATCTCTAATATGAATATACGCGCGCTGCAATGCGCATCAGATCAGCTCGTGCATCGAGCCGTAAGCTCTCGGCACTGTATGATCCAGTTCAATAAACTCACTAATTGGTCACTTCGCTGTTTTTTGACTATAGCGTGTGCGTGTGTGTTGGTAAAGGACCGAGAGTCTAGACAACACAGAGTCAAACATTCACCCGCAGTAACACCGCTGATCGAGATTATGTAGTTTTTACCGATCACTACTTTTTGACTAATATACTTCGCATTCAAGAGTGGGATTCCCGCGCCCGTGTCTGCTTAAAAATGACATGAGCGGTTTCCAAAACTATTACTCTTGAGCTCAACCACTGGATGTCTCCACTGGCTAACATCGAGAAGACGGATTGAGACATGCCGCTGTAGAGAATCTCGATCCTATCAGTTGTTCGTGCTCGACTCCACGGCTTGGCGTCGAGCATCCCGGAAGTTCCAAGAGTCGCTTGATGCACTCAATGTTTGGTTCTAAATCGGTCCATTATTCTTACGGGGGTTCCCTGTACCACAATTTTCGAAGTCTTGTCGCGTCTTAAATCGGGCGCAAAACACTCTCCTCCATCGTCATTCGAGGTTACTTGGAAATCCTTTTTTCGATAATTTTGGTTGTTGTAATTTGACCAGTTGCCTAAAGAATGGCGTTCGTCATCCCCGTCATAGTTGCAGCTATGATCTCGATTGATATTCCCATGATTGCGTTATTGCTCTCTATAATTACTATCACCATTGTTTCCAGAGTGATTTTGGTTACGACCCAAGTTATTACTATGATAACTCCTACTTAGAGGGTTATTGTTGTTATAGGAAAAACGACCGCGATTCATATCGCCATTTAGGTAGCTTAGGTTTTTTTTATTGTAATTCCCCGCTGAGATTCGGTCGTTGCGACGGTCTTCGCGACGCGGGGCACTGTATCTCCAATTCTCGCTTTTTGCACCATGGTATCCGTCATCGGCAGGCGACGCACTATCTGCCAATGCGGCTGGGCGGTTATTGGTCCGACCGAGGGTTTCTGCATGCTGCAGAGTCTGCTGCGTTTGAGTTTTGGGAGAAATCCCCGTTTCAAGTGCGTTGTTGAGAGTGCGGCATTTTTTCCATCCGTGTCCGATCTTTTCACAAAAGGGTCTGAGCGGTTGAGAGGGGTGAATCAACCCTTGTCAGGTATCATCTCCGGGCTTATTCTTTCCAGTTTCTGACTCCAAAATATGAGGGAAGAAAGAGGGATTAGGCCCAGATATCACCCCCGCTTCGTGTGGCACTTTAAAAACCATCTAAAAAACGCTAAAAATTATACCTCTCTTCAATTGGCCTGCTCTCTGGCGAATTTCAACCAATCATTCTGAATTCTTCTCACATATTCTTGAAACTATAGCAATTGAGAGAGAAATATCTACATATCGGGAGCTGGCTGTTCAACCCCTTCAAAGAATCCATAAAATCTTAAAATCGACATGACTCTTCAGGCACGCTTCGGGTATCCATAAAAACCTATTCCAACGTATTTGCCAGGTAATTTTGCATCGATTCATGATTTTTTTGATCCTTTCCAGGTTGTGGAGAATGGTCCAGACCCCAAAAACCGTTTTCAAAGCACTTTTTTATCGAGTAATCGAAGTCTACTGCACATTCGCGTACTTCTAGAGCCCTGCGAGTGATTTCTTCCGATAGCGAGAACCGTGACCGTCAAAATAAGCCTAGCTCAAGTCGATTTCATGCAGTAGAATCAGAGATATAGCTGTTTTGAAAATTGAAAAAAATCCAAGGTACCTAATCCGAGAGCCCTGGCAGGGCTCGACGACACTCCCGAGCTTCAATTGCGTGTATTTCTGGTTCTACTGTATCAAATTGACTTCAGCTAGGCTCATTCTGACGGTCACGGTTTTGGCTATCAAAAAAAATCACTTTTAGAGCTCTGCAAGTACGCGCATGCGCATGAAACTCAT
Organism: Eretmocerus eremicus; assembly: GCA_030522705.1. Classification (NCBI taxonomy): domain Eukaryota; kingdom Metazoa; phylum Arthropoda; class Insecta; order Hymenoptera; family Aphelinidae; genus Eretmocerus; species Eretmocerus eremicus. The sequence goes on along the minus strand of JAPYYZ010002055.1, from coordinate 15,117 downwards.
TTATGACGAATTTTGAGTATTAGCGACTCCATTCTCAGCTGTGGAACGTGATGTTTCTGCGCACACACAAGCTTGCAGAGGTCTGCGAACGAATTCATTCGACAGTTGATACAGTAACCGTTAGAATGAGTTCAGTTTGAGTCAGGTTGATGGGATAGAACCAAAGATGCAGTCGTCTAAAGCTCCGAATAATCACCGAGTCATCCCAGAATCCACGGCTTCGGTACCTGGGACTTTTTTTAAATTCTAAAACAGCTATATCTCCGGTTCTACTGCATCAAATTGACTCCATTTCAGCTTATTTCAATAATCATCTTATCAAATTTCAGTTGAATCCGTTCGCAAGCCTCTCTACGTACGCGCATGCGCAGGAATGTCACATCTTACAGCTAAATATGATGCCGCCAATAAGTATCACTTATGATAAATTCTTCATCAGATAATTTCATTCGATAACTGATACGATTGTCATTGAAATGAGTCGGGCTGGAGTCGATTTGATGCTCTAGAATCGGAGATACAGCTGTTTTAAGAATCAGAAGAAATCCAAGGTACCGAACCCGGGAGTTCTAGGATGGCTCAAAATGGCTTGAAGTGAGATCCCGACATATCAGCAGGAAGACTTATGAATTCTACATTAAATGTGACAAGGAAGAAGATGGTCTACGCGCTATCGAAAGATACAGTTGCGAATGAGCGAATGGATTGCGCACCATCGGGTGTTGTTCACACGTGGCATCGATCATATATTACTCATCGTATGCAAGGTATCTCTCGAAGATAATAGACCAGCTGAGATTCTTAGCAAGATATTCAAATACGGAGGAGTAGAGCTCGTCATAGCCGATGACAATGATTATGAAGACTAATTGACATCAACTGAGAAAACGGCAATGAACAGCTTCAATCTTGTAAAGTACATATGGCTGGAAAGAATATATAATTCTGATATTCCAGAGGAATTACCTTATTCCTAAGGGGATCTTCTGAATACCGAGGTCTTAAGCAGTTTCTTGAGATGTGGTCCTACGAATCCTTTGGGGAATATATTGAAACTTGAGTCTATGCGCATGCGCGTGCTTGTGAAGTTTTGTGAGTGATTTTATTTGATAGTTGGTGGGATTCCCGTTGAGATGGGCCTAGCTAGAGTCACGTTGATGCGATCTGACCGCAGATGCACGCGTTCGGAGCTCGGGAGGGTTGGCAAGCCATCCTAGAACTTTCGGGTTTGGTACCTTGGATTTCTCCTGATTCTCAGAAGTATCTCCGATTCTAGAGCATCAAATCGACTCCAGCCCGACTCATTTCAATGACAATCGTATCAGTTATCGAATGAAATTATCTGATGAAGAGCTCTACAAACACATCGATACGCATGATATCATTCATCATAAGTGATACTCATTGGCGGCATCATATTCAGCTGTAAAATGTGACATTTCTGCGCATGCGCGTACTTGGAGAGGCTTGCAGAGGAATCCAAGTGACAGTTGATATGATAATCATTGAAATGAGCTAAGCTGGAGTGAATTTGATGCAGTAGAACCGGAGATATAGCTGTTTCAGAATTGAAAAAAGTCCGAGGTACCGAAGCCGTGGATTCTGGGATGGCTCGGTGATTATTCTGAGCTTCAGACGTGTGCATCTTCGGTTCTATCCCATCAACCTGACTCGAACTAGGCTCATTCTAACGATTACTGTATCAATTGTCGAATGAATTCGTCCGCAGACCTCTGCAAGCTTGTGTGTGCGCAGAAACATCACGTTCCACAGCTGAGAATGGAGTCGCTAATACTCAAAATTCGTCATAAATGAATTTTATGCGCATGCGCGTGCTTTTAGAGCTCTGAAGGTGATTTTTTTCGATAGTCAGAACCGTGGCCGTCAGAATAAGCTTAGCTGAGGTCAATTTGATACAGTAGGACCAGAGATACATGCGATCGAAGCTTGGGAGTGTCGTCGAGCCCTGCCAGGGCTCACGGATTTGGTACCTTCGATTTTTTTGATTTTTAAAACAGCTGTATCTCCGATTCTACTGCATGAAATCGACTCCAGCTAGGCTCATTTTGACGGTCACGGTTCTGGCTATCGGAAGAGATCACTTGCAGGGCTCTAGAAGTACGCAAATGTGCAGTAGACTTCGATTACTGGATAAAAAAGTGCTTTGAAAACGGTTTTTGGGGTCTGGACCATTTTCCACAACCTGGAAAAAATCAAAAAAATCATAAATCGATGCAGAATCACTTTGGAAATACGTCAAAATAGGTTTTTATAGATACCCAAAGCGATCCTGGAGAGTTATGTCGATTTCAAGATTTTATCGATTTTTTTGGGGTGTTAAACGGCCAGCTTCCGATATGTAGATATTCTTCTCTCAATTGCTATAGTTTCAAAAACATGCAGAAGAAATTTCAGAATGATTGGTTGAAATGCGCCAGAGAGCGAGCTAATCGAAGAGAGGTAGATTTTTCGCGTTCTCTAGATGGTTTTTAGAGTGCCGCACGAAGCGGGGGTGATATCTGGGCCTAATTTCTCTTTTTTCCCTTATATCTTGGGGTCAGGAACTGAGGAAAATTAGTCCGGAGATGATACCTGACAAGGGCCGATTCACTTCTCTTAATCGCTCAGACCCTTTAGAAAGTTTTGAATCTCTAAGCTCTTCCGGGCACTCTCTTTCGAAGTATTCTTGAGCATGGCAATACTTACATCCGTCCGATGCTGCTCCTCGTCTCACAGCTGCAGATTCGAATGAGGAGGGGTCATTTGCTCGCATCTCCTGGAATCTTTCTTCGGAGTATGGGTCCTTCAATGCCATGAAACCGTTCCCACCCATTCTGAATCTCCCCGATGCGGATACAGTACGTGCTCTCGTTTCATTCTCGAAATTGACTATCTCGGAAATGGCTTCTCGAAGGGTCCCTGGATTTTTCGATCTGACCTGGTGTTCAAATGTCCCGAAAGACCGTATATGAATTGTTGAAGAGCCTCATTGTTTGCATTATTCTTATATTTTCCGCGTTCCAAATCTTTGAGATTCCAATCAGAGTCAAATTCGTCCAGTAACCGATTACGGAACGTCTGCCCACGTGATTCATAATCTCACGGGCCTTCCCCTGATCTTTGTTGGACCAATTCCAATTCAGCTAGAACTCTATCTGCGCCTCCAACTCCGCTATATTGGGTAGTCATATTGGCTAGTAATCTTTCGACTTACGTGTATTGAGTCAAACGCGCAATATAGCCCTCAGTGCCTCGGTCAAAAGGACTTGCGATGAGTAGCATCAAAATTCCGAGATAACCAATCGATCCAGCGTTCGAAAATGATTTAAGACCATGTCGTAGCCGTGCATCCGATGCGTGGCTAGCCGTTTTTGCGGCATTTCACAATGTTCTTGAATCCCTCAGAGATTTGAATCAAAATAGAGGAGAGAGACTCTTATACATACTCGAATCTACATCCTCTCTCTCCTTTTTTAATCCGAATCACGAGCTGTTCGAGAATAACAGCAACGCGATGAGCGCCCATGAACCTCACTATATATATGGCGCAAGTATGCATGCATATGATGCTTCCGGACGTTCCCATTATTCTCGAAAATTTTCTCGATTTGGATCCAAAGATGAGAGAGGATGTAAATTTGAGTATGCGGAACAGTCTCTTTCTTTCATTCTAACCCAAACCTCTAAGGGGTTCGAGGATGATGGGAACTACTCCCATGCAGAGCGCGCTTGCACGGCTCCAACATGGCCTTCCCTGCTGAGAAATATGAGCGTAGGATTGTGATGTCGGAGCCATCCACGCTCGAATTTTTCGCCTTCGAAGTGCGAGAGACACGCTATACCTCTCTCGGCCCGGCCACCCTCTCTCTTCCTCCACCCCTCTCTCTCGTCCTCGCTTTCTCAAGCCGCGCACCCGCGTCCTAACCTTCCCCAACTATCCATGCATTTCGACATTCTGCCAGGCTCTAATCGCGGAACAAGCGCCTGTCTGTATCAAATAGGGATCGTCACTTATCTCACGATTGCATGCCACAGCTGGCATACAATAAATTACGACTCGCGCCGCCACTTTGGATTCGATTTATTTTCGGGATGCTCAAGAGCAGACGTGACGAAAGATTAGAATTCAAAGCCGCGGAACGTGATGCAATATATGAGCGGATGCAGCTGCGAGTGATAATGTAAGAACGAATTGCCTCGTATCAGAGTCATCAAACCCACTCTTAGATGTGCTCGTGCCGAGCTAGGAGAGTGCGTATGATGTACTCCAGATACGGAGCGCATACGCCTATGCGACTTCCCATCAACTTAGGGAGTGGAAACACTCAAGTAGGTCAGTGAATGAATAATAGGCGAAATATAAGAAGCTATGAGAGCCCGGGCCATTTCGATGCCCTGACGGGAAAAAATGGATGAGAGGGCAGTCAACTCGCGAAGGGAGTTCATTCACCCAATTTAAAAATATTCAAGCGAGATAGCCCTAAGTTTCTGAGATTTGAATTTTGGACTAGTTCTGATATATATATGCTCGCGTGGCAAATTCAAATTTTGGTATGAACGTAGATGTATGGCTTTCGCGGGCTAACAAGGCCTTACGAATCCAGTTTTCAATTACTGGTTTTGGTCAAAGAATCAATTGAATATATTTTCATTGAATCTGTGCACCTTCGAGATCCGTTTGTATACGGAGATGCATAGAAGGATTCGTGATGGAAAGGTAACTCCAAGACGGTGGGGAACAATTGATGGAAGAGTGGCGAACTTCGAGAAGATGATTTTGAACGCGGATAGCGTTTCGTCTCCCGATAGTGGCTAGACTCGTCGGGGGCAGAGAATATGCGCACTATCGGGCTCTTTCCGACGCTGTTGAAAGTGGCATCGGAGCGTCCTTATATATCAATCGCCGTCTCGTTTAAGCACTTGCGAAAAAGATGGTTTCGAATGGGTATGCCGTGTTACTCCGGGGTCATTTTACTTATTTCGGCAGGTTGCGGCCCACTGCGATTGGATTTTGAACTAAATTTGGTATATATATATATGCTCGCGCGGCAAATTCAAATTTTAGTATGAACGTGGATGTATGGCTTTCACGAGCAAACAAGGCCTTATGGATCCAGTTTTTGATTACTGGTTTTAGTCACAGAACCGATTGGATAAATTCCTTCGATGCACCTCCGTATTCGAATGGAGCTCGGAGGTGCACAGATTCGATGGAAATATATCCAATTGATTCTGTGACTGAAACCAGTGATTAAAGACTGGATTTATGAAGCCTTGTTTGCTCGCGGAAGCGATAGATCCACGTTCATACCAAAATTTGAATTCGCCGCGCGAGCACATATATATATATATATCAAATAAATTCCAAAATCTAATCGGAGTGGGCTGCAACCTGCCGAAATGAGTAGAATGACGCCGGAGTAACACGGAAAACCCATTCAGGACAATATTTCTTGCAAGTGCTCGAACAAGACGGCGATTGATATAGAAGGACGCTCCGATGCCACTTCCAACAGTGTCGAGCAGAGCCCGATAGTGTGCATATTCCCTGCCCCTGACAAATCTAGCCACTATCGGGAGGTGGAGCGCTATCCGCGTTTAAAATCATCTTATCAGAGTTTGCCGCTCTTCCATTAATTGTTCTCCACCGTCCTGGAGTTACCTTTCCATCACAAATCCTTCGATGAACCTCCGTATTTGGACGGAGCTGGGAGATGCACAGATTCAATGAAAATACATCCAATTGATTCTGTGACGAAAACAAGTAATCAAAAACTGGATTCATAAGGCCTTGTCTGCTCGCGGAAGCCATACTTCCACGTTCGTACTGAAATTTAAATTTGCTGCGCGAGCATATATATATCAGATTCAGTTCAGAATCCAATCGCAGTGAGCCGCAACCGGCCGGAATGAGTAGAATGACCCCGGAGTAACACGGCAAACCCATTTGAAACCATCTTCCTATTGAGTGCTCAAACGAGACGGCGATCGATATATGAGGACGCACCGATGCCACTCCCAACAGCGTCGGGCAGAGCCCGATAGTGTGCATATTCTCTGCCCCTGACGAGTCTAGCCTCTATCGGCAGACGAAACGCTTTCCGCGTTCAGAATCATTCTTTCGAAGTGTGCCACTCTTCCATCGATTGTTCCCCACCGTCTTGAAGTAGCTTCTCCATCACAAATCCTTCGATGCACCTCCGTATCCAAACGGAGCTCGAAGGTGCACAGATTCAATGGAAATATATCCAATTGATTCTGGGACTAAAACTAGTGATTGAGAACTGGATTTGTAAGGCCTTGCTCGCTCGCGAGAGCCATTCATCCACGTTCATACCAAAATTTGAATCTGCCGCGCGAGCATACATACATCAAATTCAGTTCAAAATCCAATCGCAGTGGGCCGTAACATGCCGGAATGAGTTAAATGACACCAGAGTAACACGGGAAACCCATCCAAAACCATCTTCCCCGCAAGTGCTCGAGCAAGACAACGATTTATATATAAGGACGCTCCGATGTCTTTCCAACAGCGTCGGGCACAGCCCGATAGTGTGTATATTCTCTGCCCCTGATGAGTCTAGCCACTATCGGAAGACGAAACGCTATCCGCATTCAGAATCATTCTCCAAAGTTTGCCACTCTTCCATGAATTGTTCTCCACCGTCCTGGAGTTACCTTTCCATCACAAATCCTTCGATGAACCTCCGTATTAGAACGGAGCTCGGAGGTGCACAGATCCAGTTGGAATATATCCAATTAATTCTGTGACTGGAACCAGTAATTAAGAACTGGATTCATAAGGGCTTGCTTGCTCGCGAGAGCCATTCATCCATGTTTATACCAGAATTTGAATTTTCCACGCGAGCATATATATATCGCATGTAGTTCAGAATCTAATTGCAGTGGGCCGCAACCTGCCGGAATGAGTAAAATGACACCGGAGTAACACGGCAAACCCATTCAAAACCATCTCTCTCGCAAGTGCTCAAGCGAGACGGCGATTGATCTATAAGGACGCTCCGATCCCACTTCCAACGGCGTCGGGCAGAGCCCGATAGTGTGCATATCCATTGCCCCCGACGAGTCTAGCCTTTATCGGGAGACGAAGCTTCATCCGCGTTTAAATTCATCCTTCCGAAGTGTGCCACTTCTCCATCAATTGTTCCCCACCGTCTTGAAGGTACCTTTCCATCACAAATCCTTCGATGCACTTACATATTCAAACGGAGCTCGAAGGTGCACAGATGCAATAAAAATATATTGAATTGAATCTGTGAAGAAAACCAGTGATCAAAAACTGGATTTATGATGCCTTGTTCACTCGCGAAAGCCATACATCCACGTTCATACCAAAATTTGAATTTGCCCCGCGAGCAAAAATATATCAAATTTAGTTCAAAATCCAGTCGCAGTGGGCCGCAATTTGCCGAAATGAGTAAAATGACATCGGAGTAACACGGCAGACCCATTTAGAACCATCTCTCTCGCAAGTGCTCAAACGAGACGGCGATTGATATATAATGACGCTCCGATGCCACTCCCAACAGCGTTGGGCAGAGCCCGATAGTGTGCATATCCTCCGCTCCCGACGAGTCTAGCCACTATCGGGAGACGTAACGCTATCCGCGTTCAAAATCATTTTCTCAAAGTTTGCCACTCTTCCATCAAACGGAGCTCGAAGTCGCACAGATTCAATGATAATATATCCAATTGATTCTGTGACTAAAACCAGTGATGAAAAACTGGAGTCATAAGGCCTCGTTCGCTCGCGGAAGCCATACATCCACGTTTATACCAAAATTTTCAATTATTCAAACTCTATTCAAATCATAATCATTACTAATGATGAGCGTAGAAAATAGAAAGTCATTTGACTCAAAAAGAATGGTAATAAGTGAAGTCCAGAACTATAAACTAACTCACCACTCGGACTCCTAGATTTGAGTAATATGTAACCGAAAAAACAACCAAAACATATATACTTGATTATACTTTTAATTAATTCTACGGAATATCATAACCTCCAACACATTCGATGTTAGCCGTAAGGTGATTGGCAAGTAAGTGGTCTCGACATTGCACCAATGTGGGGAATAGTGATCAGCTCTACCACTCACATTCGCGTAGTGTCCGTTGGCATATGCATTTTTATATGAACAGAGTGAGTAACGAATGAAGAATACGATATTCTTGGAACTCGTGACTCCATCTAGTAGCGATAGATTCTTGGCCCCCACCTACGAAACCCATGTGCACAGCAGAGACGCCCGAAGAGGAGGCTATTTCCCCAAATCAAAACTCAGGCGACGCTGGCTTGCAACATATAGTACACCCCCACCTCCCATTAGAATATGAAGAGGGCACTTTGAGCCCGGCTCTCAGCACTCCGTTCGTGGGCGTTTAACTCGAACGGATCTGTATCTAAATTTGTCAATAAATTCTTTCTAAGTCTCTAAGTTCAACTAAATCGAAATTTCCCGAATTCAATTCTCTTCATTCTCGCGCTGATACGGCGTTCGCACCTGCAAAGCAGAATTCGCGCTTGTACACTCGCGGCAGCGTGGCAGATTCGGTGATTTGCAGTCACACCGACGCGCCTCGGCACCACGTCGAGTTAGCTGCGCAGCTGATCTTTGCTGCAACACCGGAGGGTGGAGAGCGGACTACCAATTGCAGTGCCGAGATTAGCGACTACAGGTAAGGTTGGTCTCACCGTCGAAGTACTAAAAACAAAAAGGAATCCACTGAGCTATTGAAACGAGCGGCTGGCTCTTCTGGAACCTGTTCCTGTACCGTGTGAGTGGTTAAAGTCAGTTTCCAGTTGTAGCAGTCAAGGTAAATGACAACTGTGGATTGTCATACTGAACACGACGGTCTCTAGTTGGGATTCATCCTAAAAACTTCGCGCCGAATCAAAAATACTAACCTTGAATTACGCTCTCTTCACGACTGAGTCCCGAGCTATTCGGGATCGCACGAGGCTCAAAATCAGTCGAAAGTCGGGAAAAACCGACGTAACAGGATCCTGCGTGTGACCTGCTCGTATGTAATAGAACATCGAGGAATCAGCATGGGACGCAATGATATAGCGTAGGACCTGCGTTATATCAACCGTGGGACCTCGTGTGACCACGTGATACGTCATGGTACCTCGTGCGATCAGCGTGAGACGCAATGGTATAGCGTGATACCTGCGTTATAGGGCCCGTGGGAACTCGTGGGACCTCGTAGGACCAAGTGAGATGCCATGGGACCTCGTAGGATCAGCGTGGAACGCAATGGTATAGCGTCGAACCTGCATTATATCAGCTGTTTGCGAACCAGCGAACGACGGTAGAAGATTGGAGACGCAGGAGTATTTTCAACGAGTCAATTCGTTCGAATTGGATGAGTACACTCAAAATTACAGAATGGAAACAAATCGCGTACTTCTCGGCTCAAGTCCAATCACAGCAATGGAAGACGCTCCTCAAACCGGACTCAAATTTTTAATCGAACAAAGCAACGTGCGTTTCCAAGGAAACCAATACTTCTGCACTGGTAGCTTGACAGCCGCAAGTGGCCCTTCTTGCCCCTTGCGGTGTGGCCCTACCTTTTGTAAATTGAACTTTGCCGATTTTGGCAGGGGCGGTGTGGACCACTAAGGGATATCCTTAGTGCCACGGCTTAATGTGTCCAAGTGGGTCGAGCGCATCTAGCTCAGTTTTCATTAATTTGAGTTCGAAGCTAACTGTGATAAACTCTAGTCAAGCACCACATTTTTGATATCATTTACAAATTTGTGTCATATTCTAATTTTCTGATAATCGATACAATTACTATATTCATTCATCTCCATCAAACAATCATAGATTTATATCAAAGTACTCAACACTTAAACGAGAGAATATAGAATGTGAGTGATGTTAGAGTGAGGCAAAATCAATCCCATCAGTAACATTTACCCCCTGCAAAATTTAAGCATTTTACACTCCTGCAAATTTTATGAACTTCCTGCAAGGACATTTCAATATTCCAAGTGAAGTTTTGACTTCTGCAACCCGCACCTCCCCATCACGGCTTGGGAGCGTCCGTTCAATTTCACCTCTACGCCCTTCATTGCGTTCCACATTTCCCTCAATTATTAAAACTATATCACCGGGCTTCAACTTCTCACCCTCATCAGACCATTTCTCACGAGGTTATGAGTTTGGTGAATACTCGCGTATCCACCGACACCAGAACATTTCTGCGAATTGCTGGGCAATTTTCCATTGCTTTCAAGAACAAGTAAGTGACAAGTCACAATCACCGAGTTTTATTTCAGCAGACGACGTACCAAGTAGAAAATGGTTTGGCGTTAGTGCCTCGCAGTCTTCTGGATCAGGAGGAACATGAGTCAATGGGCGCGAGTTGATTGAATGTTCAATCTCAGCTGATGCAGTGACTAGTTTCGCTTCCTTTGGAGAGCGGTCTTCGAGAATAGTCGATAGAGATGTTTTCACTGAACGCACTAGCCGTTCTCAGACACCCTCCATATGAGGAACCTCAGAAGAACCGAATACTACCACTTCTACTTCGACCTTCAACATCCCCCATGAAGATCGCAGTAGATGCATAGAGTTTGATCTGTTTATGCAGATAAGCAGCTTGCGTCCAAATAAAAAAACAACAAGCCATGTGACTCTATAGCTCGTGCGCACCAAAGAATAGTAAACTAGCAGAACACGCCAAGCGAGCGCGCGCTATAATAACATAACATCTAGTTATACACGCGTAAACAGTCAGACAACTCACATGCGCGCAGGTCTTGAAATCGAGTCTGAGAAAATTTTTTAGAACCAATGATTGCGGAAAGTTCGAGCAAAGAGTAATTTGGAATAACCTAAGAACCCTCTTGCAGACATAAAAGTCCAAAAGAAGAATGGAAGCAATGTGGCTCTCAATCATCACTTATGTGTCGTGAAGTGATTCAGAGACTCTTTCCGAACCTGAAAGCTTTTCTCAGAATGGAAGATTAGAAGAAAGTCGGGGAGGGGGGGGTCAAGGTTAGGGTAGACAAATTCGGAGTATAGGACGCACTGTAGCGCATATTTGACACTTGCCCAGGCGCGCTACCGCGCACCCTGAAACGATTGCAAATTGCATCGAATCAAGAGTTTCCTCAAGAAAGTTCCATCAAATCATCTTGTGATTATCATTTTCAAATCAAAATGAAATGAATGAATCATTATGAGTAACGTTTACCAGGTCCAGTATCTTCTTCCTAAGTGAAAAAAGTTTTATAAAGATTATATATAGATTGCGTAAGGGCTTTCCATACATAGTCCATATATATTTTTGGTTACATGGAATGTATATGTGAACTATGTATAGAATGTTGGAGAGATACGTGCGACTGGATATTGTGATTTTCTGCCTTCCCACAATCTTTTGTGCGGTAAGAGGCGATTCTTCCAGAACCCGAAAGCAAGATAGAATTGGGTACGTCGGAACACTTCAATTCCTTGTCGTTGAGAATCAGCAGAACGAACATAAAGTTTCCTCACTTCGTCTGGTCGTTGAATGCTTAATTGTCTTACCGATTCATGTGACTCTTCACCTCGAGCTTCGCCGTATCGGACGGCAACGGTGGATCCAAGAGTCAGGCAGATCGGCTGGCGTCTGCTTCCATCCCACACATGAATCTTCGAAGGAATCTCACTCCCAAATCCATCATCCTGCACGCATTTTGACGGTAATGAAGCTCAAGTACTTTCACTGGCCCCACGTATTGCAGCTGATCGATTGTTAGTCAATCCAGTCGACGGGCAGGCCCAGGCGCACTGATGATGGTCTCGATCGACCGCGATGAGATCCAAGCACTTGGCTACCTTCAAACCTACAAAGCCCACTCAAAAGTTTCGACGACTTTTCTGAAATATCGTCGTGCTGTCGACAGACGATTCGCACCATAGATTTGCAAACGCCATAATCACACGATCGCGCAGGACTCTAGATTTGAGGTTGTACGAGTGAGAGTTGAAAACTGTCATATTCATCGCAACCTAAGCATGTGGCGAGGGAATACTTATCTGACGGTGAATCTTCTCCACCTCCGCGCATGGTGCCGCGAATTACGTACATTCAAAATTCGATGTGTCATGAGACGGAGAATTTTCTTGATGCCTACGCGTTTTTCCAACAAAATCCAATCGGAGAGGAGCGGTCGTCAACATGAAAGCGTCAACTTGACTAGAAGTCACTACACCATATCATTGCAATCTTTACTCTGCAGGAATATCCATGCAAGCAATACAGATCGATATTATCTCAATCGAACTGGCTTCCACAGGAAGCCTCATACCAACATCGAAGAAAGTCTCGGCCTTGCAGCACACAAAACTTGAAGAACTCGCAGAACATACCACTATGCGCCGACTTGGAGAAGATTCATCGTCAGATAAATACTCCCTCGCCACATGCTTGAATCGCGGTAGATATGACAGTTCTCAACTCTCGCTCATATAACCTCAAATCTGGAGTCCTGCGCGATCGTGTGATCATGACGTTTGCAAATCTGTAGAACAAATTGTCCGCCGATAGCACGGTAATATTTTGAAGGAATGGTTGACACTTTGTGTGGACTTTTTTGGTTTGAAGGTGACCAAGCGGTTGGATCTCATCGCGGTCGATCGAGATCATCATCAGTGCGCCTGGGCCGGCCCATTGACGGGATTGACTTGGAATCGATCAGGTGCAGTACGTAGGTCCAGTGAAAGAACTTGAGCTCCATTCCCGTCGACACGCGTGCTGAATGATGGAGCTGGGAGCAAGTTTCCGTCGAAGCTTCAAGTGGGGGATGGAAGCAGAAGCCAGCCGATCTGCCTGAATATTGAATTCAAAGTGACCGTCCGATGAGGCGAAGCTAGAGGCGAGAAGTTACATCAGTCGGTAAGACAATTGGGCATTCAACGACCAGACGAAGTGGAAGAACTCTATGTTCATTTCACTGATCCTCAACGACGAGAGATTGAACTGCTGACGTACCCAATTCTATCTTGCTTCCGGGCTCTGATAGAATCGCTTTTTGCCGCACGAAAAATCGTTGGATCGCAGAAATCAGAATATTCAGTCGCACATACCCTTCCAAAATTTCATATCTAGTCCATATACACATTTTATATAACCAAAAATATATATGGACTATATATAGAAAGCCCATAGACAATCTATAAATAATCTTTATAGCACTGCGTGACCTAAACCCGCATTTAGGTCCCGGGATTCCGTGCGATAACATACCATTTATTCTACGGCTTTTCCGTGAAATAATGGAACTGCTCCTTGAGTGCACTTCATATAGATCGGATGTTGTCAAGCATTCAATATTCTAACCTAAACATGCCACATTCAAATGCAATTCTGGTGTTCTCACGGTAAGGAATCACAATTTCCCTGTGCTCGCATGACCATTTCGGGTGCGTAGGACTTATTTACCTCGCTTTGCTCAGGAACTAGCTACCACTGCGCCCGAAACAGGCGTACGTGCCCAAGACTATAAAACTCCCTTCCTTCCATTGACTATGAGGTTTAGCAAGAACCCGAAAAGAATGATAATAAAATCGTCAATATCCAACCTAAATTTGTGGAAAGGAAATGAACTAATCTCAATTTAAAATCCTCTTTTCTTGGTTACGTTGCATCAATTTGAGCAATGCGAGGACGACGCAGAAGGTAAAAATCCATAAGCTACTCAATTTGATTGAGAAACAATACATCGTATATTTTGTGTGATTTTCGAAATAGAATAATCCTTACATTCAGGCAAATCTATCGCATATGGCTTGATGGACTGTTAAAAACTGCAACAGCACAATTCATTGAATTATAAACATAATCTTCTTCAAACTTCGAAAGAGACAACATTCCATGAAGATTTGACGAAAAACAAACGATACGAATCAGAATTAGTTCATTTGGCAGGAGGGATTATGCCCTGTCCGCTAATGTCAGAGATTGTACAATTATTGAGTATGATTGAGTTGTAGGATCCATTCATTGTAACAGTACAATTGTTGAATACAATCGACTTTTCATCCTCATGGGTAAAACCCTCAGCATGTAGGCCAATAACAACCGGAGCTGGTAACTGAGGTTATACACAACAAAATACAAACGATGCAAAATGAGATTGCCTGCTGCGGTGGCCCGCTCTGCTTGGCCCACCGCATAGGCAATGTAGTTTTCTACAATAAGTATTTGAATGGATCAAATTTGTAATTTCTTAAAAATAAGTCGGATTTGGGTCACACAATGCTATAAAATAGTGTACGATATTCGGGACCCAAGAGCCTGGTTATTACACGGCGTGATTAGCACCCTCACGCAAGCGCTCGGGCGCTAACTTCACGCCGTGTAATAATCGGGCTCTTAGGTCCCTCGTATCGTAATATACTATTATGAAATTTCCCACTTTGTTTCAGTGTAGATAGTTATGTTCATGAAGAATTTTTGATACGAATGCAGTGAAATGAATAATCCAAGTGTATAAGGAATGATAATCGATCAAATATACCGGAACTTCGAGGATTCCTGAAAATACAGCCTTTTGAGCTTGGCTTGAGGATCTGGGTTTCATTCCAATTGAACTCTTTACAGAGTGCACATCGAGATCCTCTGGGCTCCAATTACTCGATATATGTAATTGGTGTTCAGAATAAATGAGTATTCAGAGTCAATTCACGTATTCTCACTACTACGAGCACTCGCTCGGACGATCCGCGCTAAGGCTCGAATAGCCCTATCTTTTGTATAGGGTACGAACAGGGATACACGAGGGACCCTGGAATCCTTCGGATCTCTCGTGTCGTATCTACCTCCGTAACGAATCGTGTATACAGTATCCGTGAGAGGGCGTTGAAATCCTGAATAGGATCAATGTATTGCGATATGTTCGAGGAAGACTCTTCTCCTAGAATAGAGATGTGCCCTGAAATCCACCCTAGCCGGAAAAAGTAATTGATTCCCATTGCTGTTTCAGAGTCCCGAATATGGATGAGAGTTAATGAGAATAAGTTCCCAAAATTTATGAGATTGAATCGGACTGATATGATGATCAAAGTTAATGAATGAGAACAAATCTGATCGCAGATT
>JAPYYZ010002054.1:0-20115 GCA_030522705.1 Eretmocerus eremicus | reverse complement strand
GTATATCCCCACCTCCGTTAGAATATAAAAAGGGCACCATGAGCCCGTCAGCCAGCACTCCGTTCGTGGACATTTGATACGAACGGATCTGTATCTAAATCTTCAAATAAACTCGTACTTCCAAATTTTCATTCTCGTTACTCTCGCGTTGATACCGCGTGCGCACTTGCGAAGCAGAGTTCGCGCCCGCATACTCGCGGCAGAATAGTAGAGCCGCCGATTGCACTTATACTGACGCGCCTCACTCCCACGTCAACCTAGCTGCGCAGCTGTTTCTGGCAACTACCTACAGCGCCAGGATCAACGTCGTCAAGGTTGGTTTCTAACACTAACATAAAAAAGGGAAACCAATTGAGCTATTATAAAACAAGTGACTAACTCTACTGGAAATTGCTCTTGAACCGTGTCAGCGGTTAAAGACAATTCCCAGCTGTAGTAGTCAAGGTGAATTACAACCAAGGATAGTCGTACCGAACACGACCGTCTCTAGTTGAAATTCACCCTAAAACTTCCGCGCCAAATAGAAGAATACTAACTTGAACTTGCGTCCTTTTCACGACTGAATCCCGAGTTATTTGTGACTGCACGAGGCTCAAAAATCAGTCGAAAAAGTCGGAAAAAACCGACGTAACAACAGCCTACACTCATACAAAACGTTCTCAACTCGGAGTAGTGAGATACAAGAATGATATCGTCGGTCCGAGCAGCTTCATTGAATGAGATATGTCTACTTTATGATCGCAATCTTGAGACGAGATCGTTGAGAGGCTCGCTTGAAAGAATCGGGCTACTCTCATGCCCGATCTTTCTTCATATTAGATCTGTCGATGGTACTTTCGCGATGTGTAATCTCGATTGTGGCCAAAATCGTGCAATAGAGAAGATCCTGTTTTCGAGACTATCCCTGGAATGCATTTTTGATAGGTAAAACGACTGATGAGACTAGCCTCCGGATAATATGATTGAATACTCATGTCCAACCAGAGGCATAGAGGTAGAATCATAGTTATCAATCAAAAGAAAAATGAGGTGTATGCTTCATTAGGGAAACCGTTGCGCATCCCGCACTAATTCATTCCGAAGAATTCGCATTCGGACGTCAATCAAATAATGATCGTCGGCGCTGGGTTATGCGAATGAGCGCGATTTTCATGTATCCGGAAATAGGAATATATTTGGTCAATCTTGGAAAAATGACGATTGTCACTTTCTTGAATCGCATTTGTTGATATCCGGGCAATTTAACTTGATCCTTATAACGAGTTTCATCCACGAAAATGAGTCTGGACAAGCGTCGTTGATCGATTAAGAATATGATATGAATCTTGCGTTGATTCCATGCAATTTTTAACTGGGGTACTGGTAAGCATAACCTTTTCGAGTCACATACTACATACAAGGAGTAGCCTACACTTCCACTTACATTAGGTTATCAAGTCAACGAGACGTCGATAATTGTGTGTCCTCCGCTCATGTAATCAAATCACTCGTGATAACTATGGCTAATACAGGTCGTCCTTGGAGAATTCATTGTTATATTTGCGATGCTGATCCTCCAAATCGAAATATGCTCCATCTTGATGGGGGAGGAAGAATCGAAGTGAAAGGAATCGCGATACCACGCCGCAACGCTGCTGGATGAGTTCCAATGGAAATAACTGGAGAGACAAGAATTTGCTTCAACTGTAATCAATCTATAATCCGTGAGATTGGGTTGCTCCAGAATGATCCGCCAGCATTACAATTGAATGTTTTAACCCTGCTGAAAATAATTTCCTGGGATCCCAGTGGGATCCCAGTGAGGGACTGGGACCTCCTGGGACCTCCATGGAACCTCGTGGAATATGGCTCTAGGTGCCGAGAGACCTCATAGGACGATGTGGGACCTCATGAGAACTCATAGTAAGCCCATGGGAGCCATTGGACCATCCTAAGATCATCCGGGGACCATCCTGAGACCTCCATGGGACCTCGTGATATGGAGCTCTGCGTGCCAAGGGACCTCATAGGGAGACTTGAGACCTCATGGGGACTCACGGGAAGCCCATGGCAGCCATGGGACAATCCTGGGACCATCCTGGGGCCTCCTGGGACCTCCATGGGACCTCGTGAAATGGGGCTCTCGGTGCCCAGAGACCTCATCAGACGACGTGGCACCTCATGGTAACTCATGGGAAGGCCATGGGACCCATGGGCAACCCATGGGACTATCCTAGGACCTCCTGGGACCCCCACGGGACAATCCTGGGGCCTCCTGGGACCTCCATGGGATCTCGTGGAATGGGGCTCTAAGTGCCGAGAGACCTCGTAGAACGACGTGGGACCTCGTGGGAACTCATGGAAAGCCCATGGGAGCCATAGGACCATCCCGGGACCATCCTGGGGCCACCTGGGAACTCCATGGTACCTCGTGATACGGGGCTCTAGGTGCCAAGGGACCTTATAAAACAACGTGGGACCTCATGGGATCTCATGGAAAGCCCATGGGAGCCATGGGACCATCCTGGGACCTCCTGGGACCTCCATGGGACCTCGTGATATGGGGCTCTAGGTGCCAAGAGACCCCATAAGGAGATGTGGGACCTCTTGAGAACTCATGATAGGCCATGGGATTCATGGCGAACCCACGGGACCATCCTGGGACCTCCTGGGGCCTCCTGGAACCTGCATGGGAACTCGCAGAATGGGGCTCTACGTACTTGAGGACCTCAAGGGACGTCGTGGGATCTCATTGGGCCTCATGGAATGGCCATGGGCACCTAGAGCCTCATATCACGAGGTCCCATGGAGGTCCCAGGAGGTCCCGGGATAGTCCCATGGGTTTTTCATGGGTCTCATGGGTTTTCCATGAGGTTCCATGAGATCCCACGACGTCCCTTGATGTCCTTTGGTACGTAGAGCCCCATTTCACGAGGTCCCATGCAGGTCCCAGGAGGTCCCAGGATGGTCCCATGGATCCCATGGGCTTCCCATGAGTTTTTATGAGGTCCCGCTTCTTCCTATGAGGTCCCTTGGCACCTAGAGCCCCATATATCAAGGTCCCATGGAGATCCCAGGAGGTCCTAAGATGGTCTCAGGATGGTCCCATGGCTCCCATGGGCTTTCCATGATTTTCCATGAGGTCCCACGTTGTCCTATGAGGTCCCTTGGCACCTAGAGCCTCGTATCACGAGGTCCCATGGAGTTCCCAGGTGGTCCCAGGATGGTCCCATGGCTCCCATGGGCTTACCATGAGCTTCCATGAGGTTCCACGTCGTCCTATGAGGTCTCTTGGCACCTAGAGCCCCGTATCACGAGGTCCCATGGAGTTCCCAGGTGGTCCCAGGATGGTCCCGGGATGGTCCTATGGCTCCCATGGGCTTTCCATGAGTTCCCACGAGGTCCCGCGTCGTCCTATAAGGTCCCCTGGCACCTAGAGCCCCATATCACGAGGGCTCATGGAGGTCCCAGGAGGTCCCAGAATGGTCTCAGTCTCTCACTGGGATCCCAGTGGGATCCGGGGATCCCAGGAAATTATTTCCAGCAGGAAAGTCGAACTTCTTCGCACACTTGCTTGGTATGTAATGGGAATAATGATTTGGTCAGAATCAGCATACCAGCTCGAGTCTCTATAGTGTTGAGAAGAGACATCCACGCATCAAAAAATACGAGGTCATGTCGGAATCATTCAGATGATGATGGAAAAGTTATTTCCGGAATTGCTTGGAGGCCTGCGCTTCATGAATGGATCGATTTAGATTGCAAACACCGCCCTGAAGCCATTTTTAGATAAATTGAGGAACAATTGCACGACCGGTATAAAATGTGAGAATGGAAATAATTTCACTGAAGATGAATTCGCTACTATTAGTCCCATTAATAGAAAAGACTTCGGAATCTCATTCACGTATTGTGATCCAAGCATCGAACGGAATCAATTCCTTTATGTGACAAAAAGATATCCTTTGACTTTTCTGAGCAGACTGCGGCAAGGTGTGCCCGATGATTTCCTAGCATTCACTTTTGGCTACGATAGCAGACAGAGAGGCAGTTCTGTCATTGCAACTTTTCGAAGATCATTGATGCAGCGGTTCGTCCCTGAACATCTTGACCTTAATCACATAACTGGGAATGAGTTCATCGCCAGACACGTGAATGAATTTCCTAATCTCCTCATATTATATAAATGAGATGAATTTTTTTTGAGATTCCACTGAGTTCCAACGTATTCCACTGTATTCCACTGTGTGCCACTGAGTCCCACCGACATCCATTGACTTCCACCGAATCCCACCGAAATCTACCGAATTCCACCGACTGCCACAGAGAGCCTCCGGGCGCCACTGCGTCCTCCACCAAATGCCACCGCGCTGACCACTCAATTACTTACAATGACCTACATCTTTCCGATTTTTGGAGAAAGTGGCATGTTCCTCCACTTTCTCCCCACCGACTTCCACCGAACTCCACCGAACTCCACCATTCCTCCACCGTTACTCCACTGAATTCCACTCAATTCCACTGAAGTCCACCGAGGTCCACCGAATGCCGTTCCTTTTGTGCCCCCACTCTCATAACTATAGATCCTTCAACAACGAGAAAATGTTGTCAACAAAGATTAATTCTTCATCTTCATTATCTGTGAATTCTGGGATGTTTCATTCCCCTCCATGATCTGAAATTCGTTGAGAAAACGAAAACGCTTTATCCCAGTTCTCTCAAAGTTTTCATCAACATTCATTCATATACCGAATTTTATCTCTTTCAATTTTTTTTGTCCGGGGAATGCAGAAAATCTCCACCAATCCTCATGAAAAGAAAAAGATACTAAATCTCGACGATCAGCTCGTATATCTTGTAAGAACATTTTAGAATTTCACTCTACGAAAATTCAAAAATACTAAAACCAAAAACACCGTCATGGATGATGATGAATGACATTTTGACGAAGATGGTTGGAGCAAGTAGTTCACGTGACGACCATCGCATACATAAACCCAACTTTCACGATATTCTGCAAAAAAATTAGAGGCTCAATCCAAAAGAGAGCTCCGCAGCCTCAAAGCTCATGAACCAAAGAACAAAATGTGCCGTCTTGATTCCCGATCGTATCCCAAATGATCTCGGTGTCCTGGGACTACAAAACGTTGTGAATATGTCTCGAGTGCATGAGTTGAATCGCCAACAGTGCAACTCGTAGTCTCAAGATCCCGAGCTTATCTTGCATTCAATCGGGAAGCGAGATGGCACATGTTGTTTTTCGGATTATGGACTTTGAGGCTCTTTCGCCACTTTATCGAATTGAGCTTCTGATTTGTTGCAAAATATCATCAAAATCAAATTCTTATACGCAGTGGCCGGGGCCTAAACTATTCACTCCGACATACCCTTAGCCCGTCATTCTTACAAGGCCCAAGAAGATATTTCGTCTCAGTCGTGAAGACTACGAATCTCTTCACTCTCACGAACCGTGACCTGGACGAAATATGTCAAATTTTTACTGACTAGAACCAGCCACTCATACTTCCATAATTTTTTCCATGTCTCATCGAAATCCTAAATTCGAATATCTTTTCAAATCACTTACTCTTATCGCACTTGTCAGTGTTATTTGATTATATGTGTTCTACAGGTTGAAGTATATTGAAAACCATGAACCATTTCATTTCTCTCTCCATATATACTTTCAGAAGAAAATGTTTGTAAATCTCTTGGAATTTCCCTGGGCATTTGGAGAAAACATCAGAACAAGCCGTAAGTCCTCTGTATGTCGTCTGATATTGACTAAATTCGAACCGCAAACTTTGCCCGGTGCATCTTGGACTGATGCGATGTACCTGATATCACTCCGTAGCGCAATTCTTCTGAATCCACTGATTCCGAAGAGCATACGCACATTGCACTACTTACAATATAACTCGCAATATTGATGAAACGGTATCGAGGAAGCCATAACCGCAATGTTGGTAGCTTCGCCGTTTCTTCAATATTGCCAGTTCTACTGTGAGCAGCGCAATGTGCGTATGCTCATCGGAATCAATGGATCCTGGAAAATTGTGCTACGAAGCGATATCATCTCTATCGCATCCGTCAAATACGCAGGAAGCGAAGTTCGTGGCTCGAAGATAGTCCATAGCAGACGACATACAGAGCAACTACGGCCTCGCCTTAATAGCTCAAAAATTGATGGTCTTCAGAAAAATTGAGCTCTTCATGGTTTTCAAATTTTTGATTCTTAAAATTTTTTCTTGCGAAATTTAAGAAATTTTAAAAATTCTTCTCACAAATTTTCTGATCCTCTAGATTATAGTTTCCACCATATTTCAATCTACAGAACGGACTCTTTGGATTGGGAAAATCCTGATGTATTTGCAGCATCAGAAATCTGACATGTGAGAAGTGCTCGATATTGGGAAGAATGTCTCATATTTACAATTATCAAATCATAGAATAGAAATCCCAATTGCAAACCATCTCACGTCCTCATGCACATGCCTCCTAATTGAAGCACAATATTCTACATTGATATGGCATTTATATTCCCTCAATAAAAACTCATTACAAGGCGCCACCATGAAATTGTCCACTGGCAGACGTTTACACAAATTCTTTGAGATACATCGATAGCCTTTAGCTATATTAACACGTCTACGGTAACTTGGATAACCTTCCATGTTGATAACTGTTGATGCCTGGAACGGCTTTGGAAACTTCCTGTCACAAGTTTTAGTATCTGAGTTATAGCACTTTGTTTTTGCAGAATGCGGCCCATGAAGCATATGTTGCGAAACTAATCTACGCAGTTCTTTATCGTCATCCGGGATTTCTGCAGGAATGAATCTATCGATCAATTTGGGAGTCATAAGTTTGAATTTAGGGTGCAGTGTGATCAGCAGATGACCATGTGGCAGACCTCGCTTCTGGAATTCTACTGTATGAACATGAGCTATGGCCTTACCAAAGATATTATTCTCCATTATATCTTTGAGTAGTTCATCGAGTTTGGTTTTGAATAATCTTACTGTCGAATTTGGAACATCGTTAGGAGTAGTATCTTTTGGAAATTTTTTCAGAACCAGTTGAAGTTCATCCCATTTAGGATTACAAGTCATTGTTATGAATGAATCAGGTCTTTCCTTGGCTCTCATTATCGCCATCGCATCCTGATAATGTTGCTGCATATATCTAGGGCCACCAATGCATGTAGACGGTAAAATGTACAGAGTACCTAGTCTTTCCTTGTTTTCCAAATTTTTAGATTCATTCGACGCAGAATTTCCAACAGCATCGAATACACCTTGATGACATGCCATTCTGAATTTTTTTTATCCTTTTTATCTTTGAAGAAATTCATCCCTTTTATTTTTAACCATCATGTAAGCATGTATGAACATCTGTTGAGTGAGTCGACCCCCAAATAACAATGGACAGAAATTATTATCGTTTGGTCTATAGGACAACCGATAAGAATGGAATTGCAATGGACTGAGATTCTCTTTTTGGGGTGCATTTGATCTTTTTGTATATCCTGTATTCCAACCTGAGTGCCCCTTTGGATAGAAGATTGGGAAAACCATCGGATCAACATGATGAGACAATTTGTTTCGATATGAACTCTTCTCTCCACTTTCCCCCCTGTTGATTTTGGATGAACACATGAATCAAATCCGTAAGCTACGCCTTTTCCGGAAATATTATGGCTCTACATTCAGAAGTGAGAGGTCTATTGTATGTATGCTGTTGCTTTTTCTGTTTCCTGACAAAATAAAGTTTATGATCAGAGACCTTCTTAAATTTCGTCAACTCGTACAAATATTCGTATTCCTGTGAATATGGGTTTGTCTTCATGACATCTGTAAGGATTTTCATATGTTACCTTTGTGATTCTCCCTGTGACCGACTGGAATCAAGAACAGTTTCGAACGATTTCAGCGTTTTGTCAGTAGCGAATTGGTCATCATAAATGTAAAGCTGTGACAATTTAGGTCTTCGATTTTTTTTAGGGAGAAGATGATCAACAGCTGTATGGAAAACTTGACCGTGTATCTTTATATTATATATACCTTTCTTATTCTTCACATTAGCACTAAAAGTCGCAAAACTGAAACTATTATTGTAATAACGGACCGAATATCTGAATGCCACATCATATAGTAGCAGTTTTCTCAACCTGGTATCATTTTTACTGAGAGGAGATAAGACTACCGTTCCGTCCTTACAGCACAAAGACTTCTTCGATTTGTTCTTCCAAAATACGGCACCACAATGTTCGCACTGGTAATCAAGATTTCCACAACCTGATAAGTGATTCAATTGGCGTTCTATTCTGTACGATTTCATATTTTTTGTTTTGAATTTTGCTCCACAAGTGAGTATTCGATTCCTTTTTTTTTGCTATTGCAAGAATCATAACCTATGATGCAACTCAGATCATTTCTATGAAATCTCTCATCCTCATGAGGAATATTGAATTTTGGTGCTGTATTCTTCATTTTCCTTTCCAATGATTTCTCTTTCCCTACAACAGCTTTGAAATTGATCGCAAATTCCCTCGAAGTTTCTGTCATCGAGTGACTTTTATTACTCGACACTTGAGATAATTTGAATCCCTTACAACCTATTGTGAATGAATGATATGGTTTGAACTTCTTTGATGAAGTGCCCCCTTCTATCCCTGGAATTTTCCTCTCGGAACAAACTCCTTTCCGAGGTAATCGACCATACTCATCTTGTAACAATACACCAAAGTGACCGGAATCTTTTTGGCGAAAAAATAGAATGTGTAGATTTGATGAATTATCATCAACGTCAGAAGAGAAAATTCCATCTGAATTATGGATGTGAACTTTGACATTTACATGGTAGATTCCACTGGAAGCCTTTATTTCAACTTCATTTCCGAATAATTCATCACGAGACACATGTTCTCAATAGTGTCTCGAGAAATGAATTTTTTGGTAATACTCATTTCCCACGATAAATCTCTTATAACTCATCCAATTTGGACAAATGTATTTGACTGTATTCAAACGAATGGATCTATGATACTCTTGATTCCCATGAAAGCAATAAGAGAAACATCGAAATAATCAGTTTCCATCTCCTAACATGTGTATGACATGTGGATTCATGATGATCTCTCGAGTATGAAACTCTCGAATTTGATCTCAAGATTTCACAGAATCCCAGAAGAATTTTCCGAGGAACAATATCAAGGTAGCCTCAATGTATACGAAAATCAATCATAAAGATTTATCAGTATTTAATTGACTCGTATAATTACCTCGTGATCGATGATACTTGCCTAATTTCTTTGTCGACAAACCTAAACCATATAATCAAAATTGTACTCAAATTATCAGGATCGGTTGGCATGAAAGAAGGGTGGAGCAATCACATCAATATTCACAAGTTCACAGGTTTGCCATAACTGTCCCAGTACCTGTTACTGAAATGCAGGAAAGCCAAATAATATATCCTTCCCATCTCTAACATCTTCCAAATTTGATGAAGTCTTAATTCAAAAGTCGATGTACCATGCCCATTCAGAATTAATATCAAGACATGTTTCCACACAGAAGAAAAAGGGTGATTCGGAAATAATTTGTTCGACATAAATATTATAGAGTTCTGGTTCCCAGTTTCTTGAAAGTTTTGTAGTACCCGACAAACTCTGTCCCATCATATCTAAAATCTCTGTTACATCTTTCACAGTCCTATAGATTCAAAACACAAGCCTATGTACAGACGAGAAAGGTAGCCCTATATATGTCGCACCCGCTGCAATATCCGAGCTGAACTCTGAATGTTGAAGCTCCTCATATGCAGGAACATTATAAGACTAACTCCTTTGTCACGTGCCCGAGTGGTACAATTGTAGTATGTCGGTCGAATAAACTTCTCTAAATGTCCGATTATGTGAATGAACGTATAACTGCCGTAAAATCAAAGTGAATTGCCATTCAACAGTGAAATGTAGAATATTCCGATGAATCTTCTTGAGTGGACCGAATGGTTTTGATGAATCGGTGGTCCATTGTGATAGAAGATTCAAATTAACGAGGATCCACCTAGCGGCAATCTCACGAAAGTGACTCTTCAAGTCCCAAAGGTGAAAATCAAGATGTTAAAGTGACATGTGCATCGCTGCACTTCCCCTCGATATTTTCTGGTCTATGATCGCTGCGTATATCCAGTGTTGAAAATCGAAAGCTTCAATTTAATTCAAAGCAAGGTTTAGCCACAGAAAAACGAGTTTATTCAGAAGGGCAACAGAACAAGGTTAAGAGACGATGTATCGAATGGGAGCCGTGAACAGTTGAACTCATCACCTAGTGAACCTACAGCTTTCAATTGAGCCACCCGTCTAAGCGCAAGTCCATCGCTTGACGTTCCGTGCCTCTTCTTTTATCGATCGGCTTATCTTCGATCGGTGAAGAGGAATCTGCGCTCACCATGATACAATTATCATGGCAGTGCGGCTCTCAAACAGAATCACTGCTGCATGCGACGGATAAGTCACTTTACAATATCAATCCATCTGAAACTACGTACAAGCGTATCTTTTATTCATTGGTTTCTTAACATTCTCCCTCGTGGAAAAAGACCCTTTTCTCACTGATTCACGTATATGAATAATTTCTCATTACTAACTGCTTATACTCTATGAAAGATTGATATTTCATCGAATAGGAACAATTATTATCGAAGAATTGTTACGAATCAGACTCACTGAATTATAGTCTTCTCCATGGTAAGGCGATGAAGTCATAAGACTTATTTTTCGTTTGAAAATTTGATCAATTTCCTAGCTGCGCGCCTCAAAGTCCCTTTAGCTGTTCTTACTTCAACTACTCGAACTTGGCCATCGGTGGCAGGAAAAACGTTCGTTACACATCCTTTCCTCCATCGATTACGTGGTAAATTATCATCTAGAATTCGTACTAAATCTTCAACTTTGAGTGGCTCATCGTCGATCTCCCATTTTTTTCTCAAATTCAATGAATGTAGATACTCTTTCAACCAACGAGCCCAGAAGGCATCCGCATAGCTCTGAGCTACTTTCCAATGTTTACGCAAATCAGCTGTTGCAGTCTCATACCGTCCGAATTGAATTTCTTTGGAAGAAGCGCTCATCAAGAAATGGTTTGGCGTTAGGGACTCTTGATCTCTAGGATCAACAATCACATGAGTAACAGGTCTTGAGTTCACAATGTGGGCTATTTCAAAAAGAGATGTCCGCAACAATTTCTCATTAGGAGCTTGGTCTTTTGAACATACGTACAAAGTAGTCTTGACGGACCTGATTAGTCTCTCCCAAGCTCCCCCCATATGCGGAGCGGCTGGTGGGTTGAACATCCATTTGATATTGTTATTTACAGCATAAGAAACTAACTTTTCTTTGTCTAACAACTTAAACGTGTCTCTCAGACCTTCGTCTGCTTTGATAAAATTGGTGCCATCGTCACTGTAGATGAATGCTGGGAAATTTCTTATCGCGGCAAATCTTCTCAGAGCCATGATGACAGAATCTGCAGTGAGAGAGCTTGCTAATTCTATATGGATTGCCCGGATAGTTAGACATGTGAATGAAACGCCCCACCTCTTCTCTCGCCTTCTGCCTATCTTCACAGTTATGGGACCGAAATAGTCCACTCCGCAGTGAGTGAGAGGTTAAATACAGTAGGCTAGGTGGGACTTTGGAAGGGGATCCATCTTAGGATTAGCCGGAGTGCCTCTCAGTATCTTGCAAATGATGCACTTGCTAATTGAGCTTCTCAGACCGTTTCTCAAGCCTATCATCCAATATTTCTGCTTGATTTCGTTGATCACCGTCTCGTGGCTTCCGTGAAAATATTTTTCGTGATAGTGTTTAAGTAGTAAACGACTGATATCATTCTATGAATCTAGGATAGCTGGGTAGGAGTTGATCTCATCGTGTTGAGAATTTGCCAACCGACTTTCGACCCGGAGAACATTCTGATCATCAACAGCAGCGTTCAATGTTACGAATCGATTGTTCTTAGGTAAAGGTTTTGAATCTTTCAGAAGTCGAAGTTCCCCAGAGAAAGACGTTAATTGGCTTTGTCGGATGCACAATTCTTCTGCTCTTTTGTGAATTTCGACTCCGATGGCCACGCGTGATACATTTTGTTCAGTCATACGTTTGAAGCAATCAACAGCTTCTATGGCGCACTTAGCTACCCGAAACAACCGGTCCCAAGATGAGAAACGAGATACGTCAAGAATTGGGTTTGGCAGAACGACAATATTAACAAAAGCTTGATTGGCTTCATAATCTCTTTACTGTTCGCCTTTTCTGCAACTTCATTTCATGACTTTGGCCATTTTTCTTCAGACATACGTGAAAATTCGGGACCGAATATCCAACGGCTACCTGATCGCAAAGAACTCGGTTTGAAACGGGTAGCGTCATCGGCCGGATTTTTCTCGCCCGGAACCCAACGCCATTCGTCCGCAAGAGTATTTTCTCTAATCTCACCAAGCCTATTAGTCACAAGAATCTTACCATCACGAGACTCTTTCTCAATTCACGAGTACACGACGAACGAATCGACCCAAAATATGCGACGTGAAATATGGAAATCGTGTTCAGAAGAGATAAATTTGGCGAGACGAGTTCCAAGCACGGCTGATTGTAGTTCAAGTCAAGGAATCGTCATATCTTTCAACGGGGCTACTCTACTTTTAGACATGATTATGGCTATGTGAAAGGTCCCATCTTTCAAACAAAATCTCCAGTGTACTACGGCAGCATCCGATTTAGAGCTCGCGTCGCAAAATATGTGCAGTTCGGCTGATCGCATCTGGTCATTAGGAACTTGAATCACAGAATCTAGATGCTTCATCCAGTTTTTCAGTTCCGGGAATTCATCGTCACGTTCTCGTCCCAACCAATTCCACTGATCCACACTTGTTGCATGAGAATTCGTGCTTGAGTCGTAAATAAATTCAGAAATTCTAATGGGTCGAAAACAGACATCATGAATCGGAGGAATTCACGTTTAGTTGGGATTCGAACGCCCTTTCGAATGTCATCGGAAATCTTTCCCTTATTGAAGTCAAAACTGAACACATCCCTGTCACTGAGCCACCGTAATCCTAGTAATTTTTTGCAACCATTATTGAGATAGATTAGATTTTTCGACTTTTCCATCTGGTCAACTGAATCAAGAATTGAGGGATAATTCGATGCCCAGCCGTGCATTCCCCAGTCTGCTGCAGAACTAATAGTGATGACTTCGCTAACTCGATGAGAAGCTTCCTCTTCCGACTCGCAACTATCCAAGTAGTCGTCCATATAACAGTGACGGATCAAGCTATTTGCTGCCAACGAGAACGTGCTCAAGAATTGTGCAGCGTTCTTGTTTTTTATATACAAAGCGGAACGAGGTGGTGACCTTGAGCCAAACAATAGAACCTCCATCCAACATTCACGTGGTTCTTGGTATCTATCACGTCCGCGCCAGAGAAAGCGTTGGGCGTGCCGATCTTGTTCCCTTATCCGTATTTTCAAAAACAGGTCACGTTTGTCGCCCTTAACGGCTACAATGAATTGTCTAAATCGCATCACGACCCCAAGTAGGGACTCTAAAAGGTTCGGGCCCGCTAGTGAAAGATCATCAAAACTCATCCCGTTTTCATCTTTGGCTGATGCATCAAAAACAGGGCGAACTCTCCCAGGCTTATTCGGGTTTTGTATGCCGAAATGAGAGAAATAACGAATCTCCACATTTTGACTCGACTCTTGGACGCAACTCGCGGATTCGCACGGTAATAGATATCAGCGAATTCCTTGTCACGATCGAGTTTCTTCTCTAGCGAGATGAGTTTTTTCAAAGCATTGTTTCTATTATCATCAAAATTCGCCTCGTCTGTTCTCCATAACAGACCAACTTCCCACCTACGGACGACGTGCCGTCTTGTTTCATCCAGGATTCGCATCGCGCGTTTTCCGTCATCATCTTTACGCGGGAAAATTGTCATTCCCAAGGATTCGATATCGAAATAGGATTTGATCTCATCGTTTAAAGCCCTCTCAGTCTCGGAAACGTCGAGATCTGAATTTGAAAGATTAATCAAGTTAGATCTTGAATCCATATCTCTACTCAAATTTCCATGAATGGTCCATCCTAATGCGGAAATATTCCAAATGGTTGCATAAGTCTACGATGCCATTGAGGTTACGTAGACAATCTGGTTCACTACGGCATGACCGCAGGAAGGTCAGGATATTTGGGAAGAGGATTACGATGTGAGAGATTTAGTGGGAGAGGAAAGGATATAATAGATTTTCACCAGTTGCGCATGATGATATTTCACTACCACCATTTCAACATCATGAATCGCAATCCTATGACAGAGCTCCGTCACGGAGTAGTCGATCACATGGTGGAGATTGGAGTCGTGTTCCAGGGAAGATGATGCCATTCTGGGAAATCACTAAAAAATTCAGCATGTTCGCCAGACACGCGATGGGGGGTGGGCAACCATGTGCGATTGATATTTTGAGGACTTAACCAGATGATTCTAGTTACAGATTGGTAATTGTAAAATTTTCCTCTAGAGTCCTACTTGGGTCTTCTTGGGTCCCAGTGATTTTGAATGTATCTTGAACATGGCACAATTGATTGCGCAAAGTTCAGATCTCAATATCTCAAATCCAGGCGGTTCTAATCAGTGCGTTATGCGTTTATTTTTTAAAAATTTCATGGGTGTTGATTCATTCCCCTGAGACCCATATTTTTAAAGATTTGAATATATACACCAGATGAAAATATCTATAGTCTCGGATTCATCAAAGACAATTCTTTCGGTTTTGAGACATCTAGAACCAAATACTATTTGTTACTACGATATCAACTCTTTAATTCTAAATTGAAAGTCAAGATCATATCTTGCAGAGAATCTCATCACCAAGTTTTCATGGAAAAGTGAAACTTATCTACACTGCGTCAAAAGTGAGATAGTGAATATTTTTAAGCAATCTCAAATGAAGTTGCCAAATCCTCGAAAAAATTCGAGAATTGAGATGTAGAAGAGAACTCAGCTTTCAAAATTCAATTGACGCGAAGAAATCTGCATCAGATTGCTGCATGAGATGAAGAAATGTAATCATCGCGGGCATCTCTTCTCGCGACAGAGGACCCCGCACCAAATAAATGGGTCAGTGACCCACGGTCAATTTTGATGAAATTGTACCAGATGAGAGATCTAGATGCGCTGATCAATTTTGTCAATGGGCGCGGTGAGCGCCTATTCACCGTTTTTGAGATAATTCTCATCGAAAATGCCAAATGTAGAGGCTACGTGAGCTTTGTTGATATCCGCCCGCGACTCATCGTCGGAATCAGCGGCACTTGCTGACGCACAATGTCAAGAACTCATCTTTGCACGGAGCTTTTTGGGTAAACGATTCCAGAAAAGAACATGGTCCATCGTTCATGGGAATAATCGTATTATTACAGAGCTCTGCTTCCATAAATATTAATGAAAAATCTCTCCGAGAATGTTCTGCGGCAGCAGTAATTCTGTTGTGCGACTGAGTATTGATTTTGCTTGGGCCATGAAGAAATATTATCTGTTTGTCTCTACAAGAATACTATTTTCAGTTCCATGAACCGAGTTTTCACTCAATATGGAACTGAGCTGTGAAAAGTAACGGCCAGTATTGCAAGATCTGCTGGATTCGAGTATCAGATTTTCCAAGAAAATCTCGGCATGAGTTCCAAGCGGACCGCAAGGGCAAACATGAAACGCGATTCCCAATTGCAAAACTTTGCAAAAAAAAGATACAAAGTTGCGCAGCCATCGTATGAGGATACATAGTTATAACAAGGTTTTTGTCAAGCTGTTCCACGATCGACACAGATCTAACGAGGATAGATTTGAAGAGATGTGATTGCTCTTCAGAGGGAGTTGTTATTGGAATGGATAATTCATGATTATGATGAATTATTGAATAAACTAACCTGAACTCTGAATGGTACTTGATTATTTGTTATATAGGAGTAATTTGATATTATCCTAACCTTGCTTATAATTCATATAAATGTCGTGTATAGATTAACTGCGGGATATAGCAGATTGGATAGCAGAAACCTTCATTAGATGGATTCAACTCACCAAGAAATTTGTGAATCTGTAAGAAATTGGTTACAATTGTATCTGAAAATAATGATCTCATTTCCATAAGTATTCAAATGTTGAGTAACTTACGCGTGAGATGGGATGAGATCAAGAGATGAAATATTGTAGTTATGATTTGGAATCAGCTCGTTCAAAAGTCTAATCACTTGAGTTCATGGAAACAAAACGACGGAGGTTTCTGTTATGATTTCCTATAAATGATGGTGATTCATTTAAAGTATTAATAGCTATAAAAATGAGAAGTTCATCTCAGACGAATTGGTTTTAGAAGACTTTAAAGTATTCTGTCATGCGGTATTTTTCGGAATTTATGGATGCGAAATTCGTATTCATATGAAATTTTTTCAATCATTTACAAAATTGGCTGTACTGACATTAGAACTCTCCCCAGGCAATCATAAAATTCCACAAAAGGCCCGCATCTTGGAGCGGATAGATTGCAAAGCTCAACGAAAAATGTTTGTTCATACGAAAAACTATAGAAAATTCGATCAGTAGACAGGTGCAACGGGACTGAAAAAATCTCAACACAAAAGTAAAGCCAAATATGAGCTTGTTGGGGGGTTGGCGATCAAGCGAAACGAGCAGGGGGTACCCCTCTAGTCATTTATGTAACCCAAATCCAGCAGTCCCAAGAGTTATATTATATCCTGATGGTACATATATTGAAGTTGAGATAAGTAGCAGTTTCAGTGCGGTAAGGAAATCATCCAGTTCGTATAAACAATATCATCTACTTGAGCCATGCATAATTGTTGGTCTCGATGGATATATTCTCGATGTCCTTGAGATTAATTCCTCAGATCTCGGAAATAACGATGCAACTATGCTTATACATGCGCTACAGACAGCTGCCCACGATTTGAGAGCGTGGCTACAGCCAGGTGGTATAATCATCCCCAAATGGGGATATCGAGATGCAGTTCCAGTCTTGGAAGAGGCAGGTATCATTGTGCTCATGCCCCCGTTTTTAGCACCCGACCGAAGGGAATTCACAACCGAACAAGCAAATAATGCCAAATTGATCACCGAAACTAGATGGATTGTTGAGACTAAGAATAAATATTCCAAGACTATTTTCAAGTTTTCTGATCACGGGGTATCGGCTGTGCATGTAGTCAATCTCGGAGATCTCTTCAAGATTGCTGCAGCAATAATCAATAGATTCAGACCCACAATCAATATGGCTGGTGTGAATGCCCAATACGCTGACGAGTTACTAGTTTGTGCTATGGTACCGAACGTTGTGCAGGCTTGTATTGAAGTGGATCAATATCTTAAACAAAAAATGACCGATCGATTCGTTCGGACGAATTTGATGACGCTGATTTCCCAGTCTTGGCTTTAGAAGATCTCCGAGATATCACTGTGTAGGTGTACCTAGTGTTGCTTGAATCAGGAGGATTCTCCGGAGTGGGTAATAGTGTGTGTGAGAGTCGCGCCGGCGCAGTTCGCCGGTCTGCGTTCCCGTCTTCTGCTCAATGTTTTGAATTGGTTGGCGCGTCTGCTTTATGGTAACCTCATTATTATTCAAATGTAAGCTGGTAAAATGCTCTGGCTCAAATTTTGATTCTTGCTCATGCTCAAGCGCGGTAAGGACTGTTGAGCATCACTACTTGATTTCGCGTGGTGTGAAATCTTTGATATTGGGATATCACGTTCAAAACCCCATTGAAAATGCCAATCTTGACGGAGAAACCTCGCCGACGTGAGTAACCACTTTCCTAGGTATTCTCTTATTTGTCTTCGCCTTACAATTCTATTACTGTAATATATCCAAAAATTTGAAAAGGGCAACCTCTTCAAATCGTCTTATCTTTATCACAGTAAGGTGAGGAATTAATTCAAATTGTTTATGTCAAATCTCATTACTCATCAGATATCCTCACAATCTCCTT
The DNA here is from genome assembly GCA_030522705.1 of Eretmocerus eremicus. Taxonomy (NCBI): domain Eukaryota; kingdom Metazoa; phylum Arthropoda; class Insecta; order Hymenoptera; family Aphelinidae; genus Eretmocerus; species Eretmocerus eremicus. The sequence goes on along the minus strand of JAPYYZ010002054.1, from coordinate 2,068 downwards.
AATAGAGTAAAAAACTGCGTTTCAATAACGATCAAGTCAAGTAGTAGGTATTTTGAAGGTAAAACCTTGATATTTCTCATATGCAAACTTGTTCCAATAACGATCAAGTCAAGTGGTAGGTATCTTGAAGATGAAGCGCTCATAAAAGTCTTCTCTGCTCGTCGCACCGGTGATTGAATCTATAATTTAAAGATGAGAGCAGAGTAACCAATAATAATTTCGACTCTCAATAGCTCGATTTTGAGTGTAACGATATGCATGTCGAGATTATGAGAGGCCTCAGTTTCGTATATTTGAGAGATCAATCATGATCCGCTCGAAAGTTTCAGATATGCAATATTTCAAGAGTTAGTTGGAAACCTTGAAAACTTTATAACGTCGGTAAGCATGCAAGAGGGCTAAACTAAAAGAATATTTCTCAAACAAGCTTCTTCATCTGCAAATGTGTACATGCAATAATGCACGTACATTATGCACGTATTTCCCCGGGGGAAGAGAAGAGTCTCAGAAGGTATGCAACGAGAGGGATTGAAGTGTAATTTTCGACACGAAATCGCCTTCAGCTCAAGCCTAAGATTATCATTCTGAATCCGGGAACTAATTTTTGAGTCTTTGCATTGAATAACAGGCCCTAAATTGACTAAGTGACAAACCTGTCGGCTGAAAATTTTTACGAGGAGGGAAATAATTCTCAAATCTCAGACAAGCCCAAGCTCAATGAATTGAAAAGCTGTCCAGCAGGTTTGGGGCTTGCCTGAGATTTGAGGACTCTTTATTTCCTCGTCAAAATCTCCACCTTGAAGATGTTGAAATTCACGGGTTCGGGGGGAATCATCTTCTTTGTCGTGAAAGTATCCAGCTCGAGAACTTGTAGATCCGTAGATTTCAGGCCTATCTAAGATTTGGGGACTATTACTCTCGTTGCACAAATTTTCACTTTGTGGATTTTTGAATTCTTAGGTTTCGAGCCTGTCTGGTATTTGGGAATCATTCGTCTCCTCGTCGAAATTCCCAGTCCGAAGGCTTAATAATTTGCGGGTTTGTAACCCTCGAATTCGTTACAAGGTCGCAAATATTCGTCAAAAATTCTACTCTATCCCGTTACGTTGCAAGTCTCATGGAATTCTTCTATTCCTTCAGCGTAATACACGTGAAGTGTATGTACGCGCATTACTCACGTTCACATTTTGGCCCAGTCAGAATAAAAAAACCTGTAACATAATTGTTCATATCGATTGGAGGTTCATAAATTCCGGAGCTTTTTGATTAATTATCCACAAAAATGCCTCCCTATCCGCGCCAACGTCCGTGTGATAATCTATATCAATACGTACCACCCACGGATAACAAGAGCTTCTATAATTGATCTCTACTTCAACCCCTAATGTTTAACAGGCATGCAAACACCCTCGTATAGTTGATTCTCCAACTTGCTACTCGAATGGTCTAGGAATCAATTCAGGGATATCTTTAGATTATTAGATGGGAAAAATTTCACCCTATCAACTTCTAATTTGAAGTCTTGATAAGAAAGAATGATACGCTATCCTGAATTTTTACACTTTCTCCTGTACTATTTCCATCAATCCGCCCATCCCTTTTTCGTTTTTTCACAGATATCTCGATGTAAGAATATCAAACATATTCTCATCAAAGGGAGCATCCAGAATTGATCGACCAACTTTCACCTATATCCTCTTCCTGTGCTACAAAATATGTTTATACCCATGAGCATGTAGTGGCGTGAGTAAGGCGATGCATAATCTGACTGCTCACTTATTTATGACGGCCCAATTATTCATTCACTGTTGACAATTCTTCAAATTCTGTAGGTGATTTGAACAAGTACAGATTGTAAGTGGTTGGATTCATGAGTGTGTGATCTCTTGAGAATTCTCGAATATATACTGAGGATGTAGGAAGTGTGCGAGGTTGTCATGGACGTGTTGCTGTTAGGTGAAACGTTTACGTTTCCTTATTTTACATAACGGCATCATTCGCATTCATGATCCGCCATCTCATTCCTCGTTATTATTTCTTGCCTTACAGATATCGTTATAAATGTGTT
>JAPYYZ010002053.1:0-13853 GCA_030522705.1 Eretmocerus eremicus | reverse complement strand
AATTGAGGAGTACTGTGTTTTTTCTAAGCGTGATTTGGGAATACTGTGTTTTTAGTGTTCCGATTTCCCTCTTCAGAATTTCCATAGCTGACAAGTTCGCGAGCAAGTTCGGTGCCAAGGTATCCATGCCACTCCACTCGACTCCAGTTCTGCGGTTTTGACTCTTCCATAGCAATAAAAAATTGGTTTTAATTGGGCCACCTCGTGAACATCAGAATTAATTGGATTTGATAATTAATGATTCGAGGAAAATGATGTGGTATAGACCGGGTGATGAATAAACCTCAGACAGTTGTATCATAGACCAAATTGAAGCTCTGAATTCGCTCGATTGGATTACACCATCGAAATCTGAAGATAATGCATTAATAAGCTACATTTGGGATCGAAGTTCATCGAAGTTTCATCCGTGGGTCCACCTTTGTAGGTGTCTACATTACCGACATATATGGAGGTAAATTCAATTATCTCCATCCCGAAATGTAAATAGTTTTTTCATGCATTACCCAATGAAATTAATGTGGAAATTAGATCTAGCAGGTTTGAAGATTCATTTTAGCTATAACACGTTCCTCTAAGGGTACTCTTCACGAGCTACGGCCTCTGGAAGCTGCGAGTTGCATGTCATCTTCTCAGTCAATTCACTCAAGTAAGCAGATTGAGCAAATTCTGAAAATCAGGCGATCGATTGAATCAATTATAATCTATTCATTTGAATATTGAAGTCAATTTTATAGGAGTGTTCGACTTTTCGTGAGCCGATAAACCATGCGCGCACGAGCCGCGAGCGGCAAGCGACAAGCGACTACCGTTCCTCCTTCCCACTCTTCCATGTCGGCTTGATCACTTCAGACCGGGTTCGTAATCCGAATCCATCGGGAATACTAGAGCAATCTAGAATTCTCAAAGCCACAGAATGAGAGCCAAGGTAATTATCTATCATTATTCACAACTATTTATTCCCAGAATCGAATAATTCCTCAAGTTTTTTCTTGAACAAAACGACTTAAACCTAACCTCTTAACGTCTTTCGGTCATTGAGTTTTCACATTCTAAAGTAACACCACGATTCTCTCAGCAACTTTTTTCTTCTCACTTGTTCTTGCTAGTGTCCGATATCTTCATCACTTCATATCATCAACTACCATTTTTGAACAGCCTCTAACAGAGTAATTGATTCTTCTCTATTCCATTTCCTATCCTACTTGTAGACATGCTTTTTACGAGACCATGTTGATGAATCAAATGATTAATCTCAGTCATGCCAGGTCAAACAAGGTTTCTGATTTCATTAATGTTATTATCCTTATGATTTCAAGTGGCGCAAGAAGCGTATGCGGAGGCTAAAGCGTAAGAGGAGGAAGATGCGTGCGAGGTCCAAGTAGATTCTCACCATCTTCAACTGTAAGTATTGAATCCAATTAGTTCATTTTTTCTCCATTCTCGTTGTACATCATATGCCTCAAGTTTATCAGTTCAGAGATCTTGGAGAACATGTTGATTTTTTATAACATCCTACAAATGATTCTTTTTGTGATCATTTAAATACTGCTTCAGCAAAAATGATCTCCTATTCATCACAATTTCTTTACGAATTCTAAAATTTCATGATTTGCTCTATGCTTGTTTTTCTTGGCCAGTTTGGATTTTGAAGTAGTGAGTTCATCTGTACCATGAGCAATGTACCGTTTATGTGGAATCTTACCCAGATTACAGTTCCAATTAGAAATGTGAAACAACTACCTGATTCACTAGACTTATTCAGAATTCCTGTGTAACCCTTCCTGAATTCTTGTTTGAAAAACTTCATGTCCAAATTATGGTAAAAGGTCATAGAAATGGTGTTAATATATATTCTTGTTATGTTGCAGCTGTGCAGATGTTCAACACTTGTCTACATCTTTTTGGGAATTTTCTAATGCATTTATATGCCAAATTTTCTAGTGGTCTTGTGGCACAGAGACAGATATGTTACAAAATTTTATATCTTGGTTAGTTAAATAAAATATAACTCTTCAAGATTAACTGTATTCTCATTATTTTTAATGCTATTCTCTTTCACATCACGGTATGAGTGAATTATTAAAAATGAACACTGAAGGCGAATGAAACCATTTTTACACCTCATCAAAAACATTTGTACAGAAAGCAATACGGAATCAAGAGCCTCAAACAATTAGGTGTAATTTGCCTCATTCTCTCCAATCATCTCGAGAAAGAATTATGAAAGGATGATATTGGAGATAAACTGATGGATGATTTTTGTGGACTAAGGAAATTGACGAATCAAGTCGATAGAAGAAGATTTGAAACTTCAACGAACTTGACTCCTACGGTGAGAAAACTACCCGTGCTCTCCATCCCCATCGAAATGACATCCAACCGGTCCAAGCCCTCGACCATGACCTCCACCCTCGCTTATCCGCCAAAACAAACCTCTCGGGCTGACAAAATGACAGTCAGTGACATTGACACTGGGTTGAAGCTGTGTTCAGAAAGTGTTTAGAAAAACATCTCAAAAAATTCATGGAGATAAATCTCATTTTCCTACACCCGAATCCGTTGTTTGTTTATTTTCCTCTACTTTTGTTTATTTATAAAAAGTTTCCAAACATTAGCATACCTTGAAAAGCGACATCTCGATGCAGGATTTTCCCACCTTGTTCGGAGGCATCCCAAATGATTCCTCCAAGGCCGAAGAAATTTCTTCTACCTCTTGAAATCATTGATGTCAATTCGTTCAAGAGTAGTAGATCAAAAACTCATCAATCCATGCTCATCGGGACAAACGAAGGAAGCGAGAAAACTCCGCGCGCATGTACAGTACGCACGCGAGATCCGCGACTGTAGCACGAATTGACAAATTTTTAATTCATTACACTTGAAAAAATTGATATCGGTGAATTTTAAAGGTAAAGGAAATTTCTTTGGCCAGGGAGCAATTATTTGGTATGCCTCTGAACTCGGAAGGAAAATCCTGCATCGAGACATCGCTCCTCAAAGTATGCTAATGTTTGGAAACTTTTTATAAATAAACAAAAGTGGGGGGAAATTAATAACAGCGGATTTGGATGGAGGAAAATGAGATCTATTTCCATGAATTTTTTAAGATTTTCTTAAATTTTTTCTAAATACAGCTTCCACCCAGTGGACATTGACGACACGAAACTTAGAGAGGGAGATTTGAGAGATTCGTTTCACACAAAAGTCCACGACAAACATGTACAAGTATGTCGCGCGTGCATTTTTTCGCCTAGAAAAAACAATCCATCAAACCTGTGCATGTAGGTGTCAAATCTCAAACACCCTCCAAAATACAGGCAATGTGTCAACTGCGAGTTATGTTCGTGCCTACTCTAACGAAAAGTCTTCCGAAGAAGAGGAATTCAAGAAAACCGATGAACATAACCCTCCACCTGGCTTAGTCGGAAAGTATAAAGTCTTCCGCGATGAAGATGCACCAATTATATTTGATGTTAATGAAGAAAAGAAGAGAATAGAGCTTAGTCAACTAAATATATTAGAAGATGAAGCTGATCCTTATGAAGGATTTAATCTTAGTCGTGAGTTTTGGGAATTTGATCGTTTGAAATTATCTAATAGCAATTTTATTGCAAAGTTTATTTTCCAACTCTCATAGGTGGTGTCACTGGGGTCTATGAGATAGAGGACCTTGTTCAAGTTTTACAAAAAGACAATGCACGACAGATTTTTGTTGCCACTGTTCCAAAAGAATGTAGTTACGTAGATTATATTGTAGTGGTCACAGCTAAGTCTCCAAGACACATGCTTGCATTGGCTACATTTGTCAGAAAGTTGTTTAAAATGAAAAGACATAGTTCTGATCGTATACCAAAAATAGAAGGAGAATCTTCCAGAGAATGGATGGCCCTGGACTTAGGTTTGTTACACAAAATTATTCCTTATATTCTTCTATAGCTGAACATCCTTAGTCCTATCCCTGTACATGCATATTGAGTCCACATTTATTTTGAATTCACTCTTGTTGACTGGGAAACTGCTAGTCTCCATGAAAGGATATTAATGTATCTCAACATTTTATGGCATGACTTTCCATTATTACCTCATGAACAAAATTGAAAATTTGGTTTTCTCCTAAAATCTGTTCAGGTAACATCGCCCTTCACATATTTTCATCAGAGGCACGGATTAAATATGATTTAGAAACATTGTGGTCAGTTGGCTCAGAATTTGATGATATAAGCAACAGAAAAGATAATGATGAAGACATCATGGACAAATACAAAGCTTTCTTGAAAGATCTCCAACCAGCTGAATGAAATTGCATTGAATGCATTAATGGATACAATTTTTTATTGTGTTATTCCTTAGTGGACAAAATGAAAATTGTCCCAAGGATGTGTTACATTGTGTTAAATGAAAGGTATATGAAAGATATCAACTCCCTGATCACTATATTAAAAATTCATGCTCTTAACTAATGTGTGAATCTGCTTTGGTCATTGGTCATTGGCTCTAAATGAAAACCATCATTAGATCAAATATACCTTGACATCAGAGTAGTCAGGTAATTATAGAGACATTGCTTGAAAAGCAGTCAATCAAGAGTATCCTAGCTAAAAGGTAAGGTAATCTTGGTCTAAAAAGTGGTCATTAGCTAGTCTTGAATGTTTTTATGTTTCATTCATAGTCATACACTTTTGATCCTTTCTCTGTAGTACAACAATTATGATCGCTATCATTGAGCTATTCATAAGAACTATTTGAATGATCTTATATACTTCAAAAATAATGTGACGCTTTTGATTCCACTGCTGGAGAAAAAAGTTAATTCTCGTGGAGATCCAGTCCTCTCAAAATTAATGGATCATGAATAGTCTTGAGTGAATCACGAATATCCCCGAAACGCTTCACTGTACGACAATTTTAAAAATAGCATCTGAAAGATCATAAGAGAATCTATCAATTAATATTTTTTAATAAACTTCCTTCTGCCTTTTACCAGGCAATATTCAACGTTGAAAATGTGAAAAAATGTGTCCTCAGTCAGTCACCTCCGACTTTGCCGAACTTTATCCGATCATGAAAATTCAAACGGGATATTGTAGATAAATTCACTACCTATATTTTGCTTTGTTTAAATATTTGTTTACCCTATTTCGACCCGAGTTACGACTTACGGAAGGAAACGTTTCATGTCGTGTTTACTCATCAACATTATAATCATCACGCCATGACATAATCGAGAATTCGGCAAATTTTACTTTGAAGTTGTGCAGACCAAATGAATCGCTTACAAGGACTTATGATTCAAGTAGAGCATGAATAAACGGGGTAACCGTGCCATTCGAAATCCGGATGAGTGCGAACATGACATTGAACGTCTCCTTGCGAGGGTTGTAACTTGGATCGAAAAAGTCGTAGAAAAATTTAAAAAAAGGAAAAGTGTAGGAAATTCAATTTATCTATAGCATCCCGTTTGAATTTTTATGATCGGACAACGCCCGGCAAAGTTACAAGTAATTGATTGAAGACATTTTTTCACGACTTCAAAAGACACATTTTTTCACGATTTCAACGTTGAATATAGCGTGGTAAAAGGCATAGGAAAAATGTTTAAGGAATATGAATCAGTCTTGAAACATGCCAATAAACAAACTAGTAAATTTATCACCAACTTTTTTATAATCCTGCTCTCTCTTTGTTGGACTACATTCTTCAACTATTTTGATTTATCATTAATTCAAGTTTTCTCTACCCCCTTATACAGCTCTCAAATACTCATCCTCCTTTAACCTTTTCCTAATTTCCCATTTTCTTTCTTTTACACCATAGACATATCTTTATACCCTTCCCCTTTCCTGCACCGAAGCCGAGTGAAGATACCTTGGCACCGAGTTTGTCGGGTATAGAAATTCCAAAAAGTGAAATCAATACACTAAAAACACCTTATTCCGAAAATGTTTTTTATTAAAAACACCTTACGTCTCATTTTTTTATAATTAATCAACAAACATGAGATATGCGGTCAGCTGAGTGTTCGCGCATATTTGTTGATTAATTATAAAAAATTGAAACGTAAGGTGTTTTTAATAAACGTGTTTTCGGAATAAGGTGTTTTTAGTGTATCGATTTTTCATTTTTGAAATTTCAATACCCGACAAACTCGGTGCCAAAGCAGTGTTGCGATTTCCCTCTTCAGAATTTCCATAGCTGACAAGTTCGGTGCCAAGGTATCCAAGCCGTATCTTTGGTCTTTATATTCCTGATTCCTGCATGAGAATAGTATAGGCGAGCAGACGCCTCGCCAACAGATAACACAGATTCCTACAAAAGTTTGTCTGCATTGTACTAGCAGAAACAGAGAAGAATGCGTCGCGCTTCGCGCTCACGATCGGGTCGATAGTTCGTTCGGGTTCGGAGTCATCGAGGAATACCGGTGTTCTCGTCACCCCTGCCCCTGCATTGAAAATCGTCAGACTTTATCAACAAAACAAAAAGGCCACCAAACAAAAATAAAGATTTCAGCTTTAATTTTCTGCAATATAGTGCAATCGATAGTACGCGATCATGTGTAATGAAAAAAATTGTGCACAAATGAAGATACTCTTGACGACCTGAGGATGATAATCAACAACGTTTCTCATCCCGATTCCCATTCAGCAGATGAATCAAGAGTATCAAGACGTCAAGACTTCTTCTGAAAAGATTCAACTGCACAATGGACATCTTTGATAAGCGATCAAGTGTCAAGTGACGGGGGAAAGATTGGTGATCTGTATAATTATGGCTTCCTGTGGTGGAAAAATCTAATGGTGTCGAAGAGATCTTTCTGGTCAGTGTGGAAATGAGATTGAGTTGAACTTGAAGATCACTTGAATGCCACGGACACTAATTAGTTGGTGGAGAATCTCAAATAACATTTTTATGAATGATTGTATGTAATACAAAATCAAAACATGGCCAGGACAACTCCAGACAAGTGCCAAATAGAAGCAGCCAATCACTTCAGATGTTCATTGAAATTTACACAAGTCTATTCAGCATACCTGATCCCATCCATAATAAATTGTTTCATCTATGTGATCCATTTTTCACTGGATCTAGTAGTTGCAGTACAGCATCTGAGAGAAGATAATCATCTATGGGCTGCTTTAACCCTGTTTTTCATGTATGCTCCTGCTTTTGCTTATTTTATTTTACTAGTTTTGAAACCAGATTGGTGGATGACTGACGATGAAAAATTGAAAAGAGGTGCTATCTTGTGGTCTATTATTCAAATGGGAAAACTGCTGGCATTTCCATTCCTTGCATTGTACAGGTAAAATGCATACAAAATTTAGATCAGCTATACGGATCAAATTCTTCATAAAATAAATCGCTTCTTGTTGTAGATATGCTGGTCTCATAGTCCTATCTGTTGATGCAATTATTTTAACTGGTGACCAAAGAAGAAAAACATTAGAAATTGCTGCAGCCCCTGCCGCAATTGAGCTTTATTTTTTCCTTCAAGCCTGGTTGCAAGCCACTCCCCAAGCAGTTTTTCAAGCTCATTTGTTGTTTAGGGAACAACTAGTTCCCCGAACTGGCCAGTCAGGTAGAACTATATAATATAAAACTTCAGTGCACACTTAATTTTATTTGTATGTGAATCAGCGGTCCTTGAGACCATTATGCAAAGTTTTATGCATACATAGGCAATGAGAAACATAATTGTTATACATTAAAATTAACAAGGTGTCAAAACAAGGTTCACTATTAATTTTACCAAACAAAGATGATTGCATGTAATTCATCATCATTAATAATTTTTCAGAGTTCATCCATGTCTCATGCATCTTAATGTCTGTATTTGTCATGTCCATGAGAACTTCATCTTTTGAAAGATATGAAAGTCAGAGAATTGTTGGCCGCAAAGTTCCTTGGGCAACATGGCTCAAGAAACCAAAAATCCAGGTATGAAAAATGAACCGATTGGATCTATGTTCAAATGCATAATTATGCATAATTTTTTGCATAATTTTGAAGCTTTCATTTATGATGAAAAAATTGTCTTTGTTTTAATTGATTTGATGATTTCAGAAATTGAAAGATTTAGAGGAGAAACAACTCTTATCATCTGCTGCAATGCTACCAAAAGATAAACAGAAAATGGTACATGAGAACAAATCTGCGGCTCATCATCGCGGGACCTTACAGAAACAGATTTCATCAACACCACCTTTACCCCCAAAAAATGTGAAAATTATCCCTCCTCCTACTCCTCTTAGAGGAATAACATCGATCACACGGATGACTGTACCAGATTTGCCGGCTCCACCAAGACCAGATTCCATTGACTTTGATGGTCAAGATACTCAGCTCACAAAATCTTGTGCATCATCAAATGGTGAGAAAAACAAATTGGTTGCATTTAGAAAGATTCACAGCACGAAAATACCTAAGCAAATCATTTGTAAAAGAAGTTACGAAGATAATAGTCCTGTTAAAATGATCTCATCAATTATGTGGTGGTTTTTGTTTATATTGACCCGCATTTTATCTGTTGTGATATTTTTTAAATTTTATCCTCTTTACTCCGTGGGAGTTCTAGGAATTCACTATATTTTGATGATTTCTTATTTATTGTACCATACCAAATACAATGACTTCACAAATTTGTTTATAAATTTGTGGCTTGGACTGATTTACATATTCAGCATTATTGAGTATCGTATCAAATTCAAAAATGCTGACATATGGATGACTATGTATTGTATTTTGGTAATGTTACAGAATACTTTGATGACTTTATGTTGGTACATTTATAGTATTTGGGATGGCTTGTTGTATTCATTTTCATTCTACGTCATTTTTTTAAGCATGAGCCTTTGCTTATCATCAGCAATTATTCATTATGTACTACTGAAACCAAAAAGAAGACAAGTGTATGCAACTTGAACTTATTATTAGTAAGAATAACATTTATTCAACATATACCTGTAAAATTTATATGTATATCTCATGGAATGTCAATGATGGATTACATACATATATCTAAAGAAAATACTCATCCAAGGAGTTTTGAGCGAATCTTATCTTTGACTTTAAGATATATTTGAAAGGCTCAAATTGCAATGAAATGCAACAAATTATGAATCCAACTCATCTTGAAAAGCCCTAGCAAATACCCATTTTTCTATGCTGTTTCTCATGCTTGTACGCAGGTAGAAAACATGCATTTTTATCCTGTCAAATTTTTCAGAACATTCTGGATGTCCGAAAGCCTCTTGTAGTTGTCATGAGATGTATTGTGATGCTTCTGCAGCTATTAAAATCTAATTTTGCTTGTATAGGATTATTATGCTAAGCATATGATGGTGATTGATCATAAGCCCATTCAAAGACTGATTCAACTAACTAATATGCATAAACCTTTTGGAAATAATAATCTGAATTGTACTTTGAAGATATATCATTGAAAGTGATTATATATTACAAAATTATATGGAAGGGATTCAATTACATGTGAAATGTCCATGGATATTTACATTTATGCACACAGTGCTGTGAAAAATTTCTGTACAAACATTTTTAAGTCTAGATACTTGTAAAAAAATATAAGTTCATACTAGCTGAAAAAAACATTTTGCCTCATTTCAGAAATGAATACCTTGGGACCCATCTGGAATCAAACATTAATGCTAGAATCTCTGTGCAACCCACCTAACTGACTTTCGAATAAAATATCATTGATCAATTTTTCAGCAATGATTCTTTGATCCAATCGCATGTGCCTCAACTTTGCAGCAACATTTCGACCAATGGCATCGAATTCGTCTTCAACTATAATGGAACTATTGCGTGATACTCTCAAGACCTCACCAGAGTCTAAATCTTCTGATTTCCGCTTCTTAATGACCGCTGGCTCAATCCATTCAGCTTGCTCATACACTTCCTCATGCACGTGTTGAGAATCTTCCTGAAAAAGAAGTCAGAGAGATCATGAAAGTTGATGCATATTCATGAAATGTTCAATTCTAAAACTGTAAATTTGTTACTAGCATAGCACTACTCGAAATCTACCAACTTGAATTTTAATTCAAAAGAAAGACCAATTACACTTTTGTGGAGTTGTTTTAATCGATTCTTAACTCTCATAAGTTCTGGACACTTATCCTGAGACAAGTCTATGTAGATAGCTGCTGGCTTCCTCTGATTTGATTTGCACTTTATTTTTTCCATCAGAAAAGGGTGAACTCTCTGAAAAAATCATTGATGTATCCAATTTAAACTTGTAAACTTCATGACATGGTAAGAAATCACAAATACCTTAATGTGGCTTAGAAAATTGCCTGTTGACTTGAGGTTCCCATTCAAAAGTTTACTACACTGTAAACATCGGGCAGTGACATTGGTGTCTTCCAGTCTCATAACACTAAAAAATTCTCCATCCAGGATAGCAGGTAACCGAACAGGTGTGAGAGTGACATTATTCTGTGAACTACATTGTATAGTTGGAGAGTTTTGATTGTTTTGTTGGATAACTTGTTGCTGCTGTATCGACGATGTCTCCTGATTTTCTTCACTGTCAATCGCTCCCATTTCTTGAACATTTGCCTCACTGCTTACTGCTTGTGGGATATCTTGCTGATTTTCTCCATCAATTATACAGGATTCAAATCCCTCAATTTTTCCATCAAATCTTTGAGTAGCAAAATTTTCCATGATTTTGTGTTCAGAACCAAAACGGACAAAGTTCAAACCCAACAAAGAATTATCATGTTCCGCTGCAAAATCGATGAACTCTCTGGAAAAATTGAAAAACCAGTTTCTTAATACAGTAATTTTGACAATTGCCCAACTTTTGAGAGCACAGTTTATCTTCTTTAGCAACAGATTCCAAGATAAGCGTGTCAGTCAGATAAGAAAGAGAGGAATGTGCTACTATACACCTGTGTGCCAAGTAGATGAAAGATGAGTCAGTTTATACTAAACAAAAGTTGGTCAACTAGATTGTAGATCATTGCGAACTCGTTTGAAAGAGATTCGAGCTAGTGTTTCTTGACGCTATTAAAACTGCAAAAATTTTCCGAGGTGGCTGGCGTATTACGATCAAATATAATTCATCCTAAAATTGTAAAAGTTCTATTTGTTAGGTTGGGGTCAACTGTTGTAGGACGTAGGCGTAATTTTTAGATGATACTGCTTCTAGAGTTGGAAACTAGGTGTACGAGATTTTCTTTATGCAAATGTTTACAGACGAGAAGCTCGTTCTGAAAAGCGAAAGAGCATATTAATTTCACAATTCACCTTGCTTCACGATCACTAAATGTGACTCCGAAGGCTCCGAATGCTCCGATCGGCTCCGCTCCGAAAATGCAGTCGTCTCGCGGCTCGGCCCGCGTAGGCCTTACCTATAGGTATATATATGGATTGCTGGGTGTAGGTACCTATTCGGAGAACCTATCAAGAGCACCCAAGACTTATATTTTATTCAATGGGTCATGCAATTATTAAGAAAAAAAATTTCAACCTATAGTAAAAATGAGAACAATTGGAAAAATTGCGACTTTGGTACCAAAATGGTATTCATTACGGTCTATTCGATCTTGAGAGTCGAGATTGAATTGATATATATATATATATATATATATACTCATATACCTATGTATACTGCTGCAATGGTGACGTACACAAATACCGCGGTGCAGTGTGTATGTGCAGGTATAGCGAGCAGATCCGTCCTCGGAGCGTCGGCTGTAGCGTCGGCGGCCGTCGAAATGAACAAAACTGAAAATTATGAAAGAGGTACGGATAGTCCACCGAAAATTAATGATGGAGATGTTGCGGGCAGTCATCAACGTGACAAGAACAAAGTTGAAGCAGAAAAAAATGTGGAGAAAGGCGTCAACATGGGTGTAAAGAGGAAGACCGAAGACGACCATGAGTCCGGCAGCCCCAGAGCCAAACAAATACGCTTAGAGCCAGGACAGGTGCGATTAATCATTTCTGTGAATATGGCCTACTACCCTTTGTACTACATATATCAATAGTTACACAAATTTCAGTGCCTGAATGAGTCGTCGGACTTGTCAACACACGACAGAGATGTGGAAAAGTTATCTGACATTGAAAAACCTGACCATGCTGCTGCAGTTGCTAGTCATTACAATGCCAGAGATAATGAGGGTTTACATCTCAGAAATCAAAGTCGAATTGTATATATGAGAAATTTTAATAACTGGATTAAAAGCATGCTTATAAGTAAGTACCAATCACGTTCATTGAAGACTACATCTCTTGATTCTTAGTTACATGAACAAGTTTTACTTTTATCAATTAATAGATGAATACCTTGAGAAAGCTAAACAAGGCAAAAGTTATGGTGACCCCATCAGAGTCTTAGATATGTGTTGTGGCAAAGGTGGAGATCTACTAAAATGGAGGAAAGCAAATGTTACCCATGTGATATGTGCAGATATTGCTCAAGTATCAGTAGAGCACTGCCAGAGTCGCTACAAAGATATGAGTCACAAAAGACACCCTCCACTTTTCACTGCGGAATTCTTAGCACATGACTGCACTAAAGTGAGTATAAGACCTCTTCAATATTTATGGATTTACTCATAAAATGAAAGGGCAATGCTCAGTAATATATGTATGTATGTATAAGCTCCAAGCTTATCATCAATGTGGAGTTCTCCACGTCTGATAGTGATTGAATGTGTGGATTTTAATTCAACTCGACTCGACTGCTCATAAGCATCTATAGAGCTTCAATCCAATATTTACTTTTCATTTTCTTTACTCTTTGACAAGCAAACAAATTTGGATCACCAAATCTGTGGTCATTTCTCACATCATAGTTACGATTATTATTGCTTAATTTTTGCCTGGGTAATGCCTCTCACTTGAAACTGTATAGAGCTATAAGGCGACGTTGAAAATCGATCGAAAGTACACATTTCTAACTCCAATCGAATAATCAATCATAAACAGGAATCCAGAGCTTGTTTCGCCGTGCCTTGTCAAGTTTCGTTTTTTTTGTGATTAGTGCAACAATTTGTGAACTTGAGTCACGCCGTAGATAGTTGTAATGATCCTGCTGAAAAAGTAGAAACAACTTTTATTAATACTTGAAACGGTGGCGGGCCTTTATAGTATAGAAATGTAGCACATACGAAAATTCGATATCCCCAAGAATCGAGTGAAAAAAGCAGTGGAAAAAGTTAATAATTTTGTTAAATTTCCGTGATTTCCCGGCCATCAAATCAGTTGAAATTCAGCAGTCGGTTGAAACACACCATTTTGCGACCCTTTTTGACTTTTTTAAAGACTATTTCTGAGTCCCCCAGATAGGTCTTCGTATGAAGGTTGCATTTCATGCCGACCCCGACCGTATCATCAGAGCGATGAATGCGCATCTTGCAAACTTATGAACTACGCTGTTGAATACGACTAGCAAAATACAGGCATCCCGTCGTATTCGTGCACATTCTATTCGCCATTGATCAGTTGCAGCAGTCCTTTCGAATTTGTGGTCCCCGGACTGATTTATTCGCATAAAATGATTTGTCTAACTTTGATTCGCTCTGGTCCTTGGTCTATCACTAATATTCACACTATTATCTCCATGGGAGCGCACACTCCTCAATTTACCCTCTATGTGAAACTCTGTAAGCGTACTAGCTCTACAAAACTGAATCATGGACTCGATTAACCAATGAAGATAGCAAACGATTGATATTTAGACTCGGATAAATTCTGTAAAAATTTAAAATCATTCACAACTGAAAACGTCACAAATGTTCCAGGAATGTCAGGTTGTTCCATAAATCAAATCACGGAAGAAGACCCCGTGATCAAACATTTTAGCTAATCAGGTATAG
>JAPYYZ010002051.1:0-27473 GCA_030522705.1 Eretmocerus eremicus | reverse complement strand
ATCGCGGTACGAGTCACCCTTCGCCCCGTCGCAGTTGGAAGCTCCGCTGCAAGCTCGCAAGCTCGCCGTGCTCCTCGAGCGCGTAATTCTCTCTCCGCGGGGGCGTACCGTCGTTCAGCTCGCGAGTCGTCTGAACCGTTCTCTCATTTTTTAAGACAAGTACACTATTTGATAGATATTGCTTTCCATACGTGCTGTGTCGTTTTATGATCTATTTGAATAAACTTTCAGTTTTTTAAGCGAAACACGAGGTGTCAGATTTTATTGCACATATAGGTTGAATTGGGCGCAATTGTGGAGGAATTGGCGTGGATGTAGTACTGAATGAACAAACAACTTATTTACAAACGATAACAGGATTTTTGATTGTGGGCTTGGTCGGTGCGAGCGTCACGCTGCCTCGCACCGTCGAATGTGATTCGGTTGTACGTGATTCGGCTACAAATCGACAGATGAGCCCTCTCGGCATCTCGCCCGCTCGGGACGACTCGGTCCTCGGAAAAATGCAGCTACCTCTTTAGCGAGCTGCTCTGTTTTCCGCCAGCCAATTCCTCGGAGGACCAGATGTCCGGACAGATCTGGAACACCTTGCCGGTCGCATCGGAGGGAACGAGGAAGCCCAGCACCGAGCCCAGCGACAAGACCTCGCAGATGCGCCGGTGCATGCTCTCCCCTCCTGCACAACAAATATCAATTCATTCACGGCCTTGGTGTTTAAATAACACGAGCTTCGTTCAAGTGGCTCACTTCTCGATCGGTTTGGGGCTTCCATATGAATTGCGCAATGAAGTACTTTGACTAAAACCATTTTTTCGTGTTCACGAAGTTGTGTTTAGAGAGTTTCTCTCAGTTTTCAACTTACATCGGTCGAGACTAAGTACTTTTTCGTGGCAATTATTCGACAACGTAAGAGTTAAGCGTGGCTTCTTGTTAATGTAAACTATCTCGTTGACTCGAACGATCTAACGCGATTGATCAATTAGCCCAAGTGAAAACTGGAGAATCGACGAATTTTACCCCAGTGTCCCTCAGAAATCTCTCAGAGGCCTAGGCTCAATCGATGCACGCGCGCGCCCGCTAAATACTCGTTTGGACTCGGTATTGGGGTGAGGGCGCAAGCGCCGACCTTGGAGAGAGGAGAGCTTGCAGGATAGCTGGCCGATGAGGCGATCGAGGGGCCCGGTGGGCTCGGGCAGGAGGCGCCTCGGGGCCGGCTGCGGCTTCAGGTGCTTCGAGTGGCGGCGCCTGTGCAGCTTGCGGAACTGGCCGGTCGCGTTGCTCTTCTGGCGCTTGAGCACGCCCCGGTTGGAGGCCCGCTCCAGCACCTGGTACACCAGCTCGGCCACGCTCGGCCTGTGCGTCTTGCCGATGCCGAGGCCGTGGCCGTTAGCCAGGCTGCTCGGCATAGGCGCGCCGCTCCTGCTGCTGCGACGCCTCGATCTGTCCTGCGAGATTTTTAACCGAAATAAGCTCGATGAGCTCGCGCGCTTGGACCCTGTTGGGACAGCTGCGGGGCGAACATAACCTCCAAGGGTTTGCCACTTTGAAATTCGAGTCGAGGTGATTTTTGCGCGGTGCACAATGCGATTGAGGAGAAGAACAAGCACGAGTAGCGAAACATGAAACTGACCAAACCATACCTTGCGTGGTCTGCTGCTACACCGACGCTCTATGTAACTTGCCTCGTGTCCATCCTTGATCCTTACGCGCTTCTTTTCTTGACTCTTTGGAGCCATTCTGTTTCCTCGCGCTCAGTTACTCTATCTAATTTTACAAATACTTTATTGATTTTGATTTTCGTGGAGAATATGATTATGTTAATGTTTAAAACCACTTTTTTTTAATTTTGACACGCGCGAATTTTGTAAACAGAAAAGTGTTGCTCTGAAGTTTTCTGACAAAGGAAAACAAGAAAATTGATCGGCGTGGGATGAGACATTTGTGGGTTGTTCGGCGTACATCTTTTCCATTTATTCACTGTAAGTACCCAGACTCACACTACATTGAAAGGAGAATTTAGTATCAAGATTTCGAATAGCGAAATCCTTAAAACCATTACTTACACATGACAAATATGAAGATCGGATACTTTGATTCGAGATGTTTTCATCCTTCATGCCATATAGTCACTAAGATTCATCATGATCTCAATACCTAAGAGAGTGAAACTCTTCTCAATGGATGGGAATATCCGAAATTACAATTACAATTGATTAGCATCTCAATTCCCATTTCCTCACTGGAATAATGTTTGATGTTCATGGTGTATTTTGATACTCATGATTTGGTGCGGAGATTTGGTATTATTAAAAGACGAAGATGATGACGATGTCTTAAATCAAGCCAGAAGAGTCAATAATCGGTCACCTGCTGAGATGTATGAATTGCCCTTCGTAACGAAATCCCAAAAACCATCAAATTGTGCACGATCTCACCTCATTATAATGGAGTTGATAAATGTATTGACATCATCCGGATACAGTTTTGAATCTTATTATTTTCTTCCAAGGAGAAATTACGTTTTCAGTTACGGTATCACACATCTATTGAAATCACGATGACGCAAAAGATTTTGTATTCCTCTAAAATTGTAAAAAAATTTTAGCGCGCAAGCTCTACATGCTTTGAATAACTGGATCGTCACGTAAAGTCTATTTTTCTAACTTGGCATTCGTTCTGACACTCTGATAGACCAAGTGCAGAAATAGAATGAAGCACAAACATGACAAAAATACACAAGCTTCTCAAAAGTGCCGAAAGCTGAACATTATTCTCCTGGCGGGGCTATCGTTACCGACGCAACAAAAATCGTTACTCCAACACGCTCCCTACCCGCGCATCGATAACATGACGAATGCACACGTAGCCCCACGCTCACGTATGCACATTATCAACGCACACGCACACCTGAACACCTTGTGTTCGCAGCAGGGGTGGCCACTCGTTCCGCCGCTCGCGGGCTATCAGGTCTTGGTGGTGCCCCAAGTATAGCATACTGCGTGGGTGGTGGTGCAGGGTCGCAGGCAAAGGGGGTGACCTGCGCCGAGCGGCCGAACGCCGGGGCGCACCTGCCGTCGCGCAAGTGTCGGCGTGTCGGCTGCTTCGAGGCAAAGCTCACCAGTGCACCTGCGTGTGATGTTTGCCAAGTGCGGCAACTAATTTTTTATTCTGCTCTCCGTCTCGTTCTCTACTCCGAATTTTATTGATAAATTTTTGGAGTTAAAATTGAGACAGAAATAGTGCCTAGTCTGAAGATTTGTCCAATGCGACAGTCAAATTTCAGAGGATCTGGCACCCTCACCACCTGCTGTTGCGCCTCTTTTTGTTGATATGACGTTGCTCGCGATCGTCAAAACACTACACTTCAGACCATGATGGCGAATCGAGTGAGTATATTGGTGCAACTCATCCGTAATTAGACTATCTAGATACAGAGCTCGCTCATGAATATCGTATGCGAAAGAAAGAATGATTACGAGGACGACGCAGAACAAACCAACTTGATCACTCAACAGCCAACCTGGAGTCGAAAATCCCACACCCAACTCTGCATATTTTTTCGTCATTACATCATAGTATTACACATTTTTTCAGGGAGCTATAAGAAAAACACCGGGCCCTTCGAGCACACCCAGAACTTCAAGAGCCCACTTATCAAGTCAAAATGGGAGCGATGAGCTCAATGAGCCAATTAACGCTGACAGGAAAACGAAAGTACATAAGCCACAAGTGAAAGACATGAATATCAGAAAAATGAAATTGGATACTGTGCTGGTCAACAAAAATGCATTACCGGACAAAAATGTGCTAAAGCTCGCAAATTTGGGGCAGAATACAACGTCAAACCCAAGTCTAGAACGGTCGAGATTTTCTGAATCCAGGAACAGACAAGATCTCTCTAAAATAAAGTCGAAAAATTCAACATCTGACCAGCCCATCAACAGGCAAGTCCGAAAACGCGAGATAATCAAAACCTCGGCGGGCCCACCTGCCGATTCAGTAAACTTATTGAAAAGCTCGATTAATGCCTCTGAAAGGAGGAGCGCACGAAGAACCGATGTGTCATCACCAAATGACGGGAATCACTCAGAACGTCTAGATTCTGGCAAGCCTAGACACCGTCTTTCTTCCACTGAACGAAGAAAATCAAGAACGTTGAGTCCGAGTGAAATTAAAGTATTGCACACTGCACCAATGGAACAAAAATCCCAATACTCTTCCAAACAGTATGATGGCTCAAAAACTTCTGTAAAACATCACAAGACTCGCAATTCTGATGATACTAATGATTCTGAGGTAAGCTAGTAGTAAGAATGTATAATCTTACTTTGAGAAGGAGACCAACATGTTCGAATCCTTAGAATAATTGAATAGGACTCAATTCGCGTATTTTCATCTGAGGTACAGATAAAGCATGATTGAAAGGAACCTTGTCTCGAACAAAATGTTTTCTACTGTGGCTGAATACATCATCTTTAATTTTCAGGACTATGAATCTGATTTTGAGGAATGTGATAGTGCACCTGTGAGTGAACAGTCAGACATAAGTATTTCGAGTTTGGATTTGGAGCCAATCATCCTGCATGCTGGAGAAGTAAGACTCTTCCTTTCCATGATCTGATTTTCCGAAGGTCGAATTTTCAAAAAATGTTCTTATCTATAGAGGAGAGTAACTGACAGTGCCAAGACCAGAGAAGTTAAACATGATCAAGATTTAGACTCTGGCCATTTCGAAGTTATGGAAGCAAGGAGGAGGTCTGCAAGGGTAGAGTCTTTGATGACAAAGAGGATGGTATCTCCGTTACCTTTGCCAGAAATAGAACAACCAACTTCTCAAAGTTTTCGGTTAGTACTATTTTCCAAAAGCTGATATCAGCTATGGAGCCACTTGCACTGCCTGCAGTCTGGAAAACATATGAGTGACAACTTTCCCCTCTTTTTCCAGAGAGGAGAAGCATTTTGAGACTAAATCTCTACCCTCATCAACTGATGAAGGTTTTGAAGATAGTCGATCTGGGGACTTCGTGAAATCCCCTCCGATTTCCAGTTTAGCATCTAGTAACCGGAATCCAACAAATGTCAAGCTTAAATCAAAGGTATGAAAAACGTCACGAAATTTAATTTTCCTGAAGAAAATACTCGATAAGACTCTGCAATCCGTCGATCATGTATGTATCTAATCAAAGTGTTGGATTTGTGCTAGAAACCACAGATGCCAAAGAGTAGAGGTCAAATTTTGATGAGCATGATCAAATTGGACGCTATCGAATTGTCACTCTATGAATCAAAACCTATATCTTATGATGAATTCATAAGAACCTACGGTAAACTCAATACTCAACAGGTGGGTTTGTGAAAGATCATCCCATAAATATTATGCTTGCCCAATGAATGTATGAAACTAATTAATCAATGTCTTTTAATAACATTCTCTCAATTAATCAGACTTCTACTCAAACTAATGAAGATAATCTGAATGCTGAAGTTCAAACTGAACCAAGTGAATGCGACAATAAATGGACACAATTCCCGGTCAAGTGCCGAAAGAATTTGAAAACTATTGAGGATGTCAAGCTTTTCAAGATGGAGCACATTGGTGTCGGCAGTGATGAACTCAGTGACCTCTCTCTTGCTAATCCAACGTTTGATCTTCTGAGATTAGATGAATTTTTGGGGAGAGCAGGCAAACTTGTATTAGCTCTACTGGAAGAGAAAGAATCAGGAGGAAATATTTTGCAAAACGATACCCACGAATTCCCTTTCAGTGATGGTTTTATCAAACTCTCTGTAGGCTCTTTATCATTCTTATGTGGCAGATTAGTGACGATGTTGTCGTATTCAGAAATTGATTGTAAGATCTTGGTCAGCATTCATGCTCCTGTCAATGAGGTGAGTTTAAATCTCATAGAACTTAATTTACGATAGATGACGTAAAATTTGACCAGAAATATAAATTTTTTTAGACAACAAAGTCATACAGCAAGCAAGATCACATCTCAGAATGTTGCATTGGATGTATTTGGAACATAAATGAACCATCAAAACCCGTGAAACTCATATACTCGCAGAGCTCTATAAGAGCATGTTGCTTTCACAGCGCAAATAATGAAATATTTTTTGCTGGACTCGAGGATGGGTATGTATCGTTATAACGGAAAAACAATTACCCTAGCTATCACCCTTGAAACCACGATTTTTAAACAGATCCATTTGCCTGTGGGATTTGCAAGAGGATGGGATGTGGCATCAAAGAATCAAAGATAAAATCCATGAAATGGATTGGACAGTAAGAAGTCCAACGTATACGACCGCGGGAAGTTGGGAGATTCAAGGACATTTGGTTCCCGTGGTAGCTGTGCGAGTCATATCGAAAATTGATCACGATAAGACCGAAGAATCGGTGGATAAATTCTTATCCATCCAGATCTGTAGTTTGGACGAGGAAGGGTCGTTGATCATTTGGAGTGTTTTACGTAATTTCAGTAGTAATTCTGATGATTTTGGCGTAGCCCAGTGGGGAAAGGTCAAACTAGTCAAGACCCAAGAGGTGCCTTTGTTCATGAGAAAAAACGATCCGAGTAGTACCAAGAAAATATTTGTGGATATGAATGTTGATGGAGTCGATAGTAACAATCTATACTTGGCCACCAATGACACAAGTATTCTGTATGCCAACTGCATAGGTGCCAGGAACACTACGCCATATTATAAAATAAAAGAAATAGGTAACAGCCAAAATCATGTTGAAATTCGAATTGAAACAATGATGGTGAATTTTTTCTTACAATACAATCATTCTAACATTTCATCAATCAATATATAAAAGTCATCCGGTAAATATTTCAGGAATGGGTGGCTCCGAATCGAAATGGGATAGGTCCATTTCCGCTTCTTTAAAAATCGAGTTGGTATTTTGAAGGCTGTTTCTTTCGAAAAATATATTTCAGGGTAACTCAGATAGACTACGTGAACTACAAAATTTTTCGAGAAACGATCACCACTTCAAGCACCTCTTTAGATACCTGTTTGATTTTTCAAAGAACCAAGATGGATCTATACCGTTTGAGACTAGAGTTGTCCCGTTTCCTCTTGTGACATGATTCGCTCTCAAAAACCTCCAATGAGACCCGTTGTTCGATCTTTACATAAATCGACATGTAATTTCAGATTCTTGTGGAAACACGACCTGTATTGAAGTTTGTCCTTTCAAACAGTCATATTTCTTAGTAAGTACTCTATCAGTTACAAAGTACAGCTTAGGGCACAAGCATATTATATACATATGCTTACCAATCAGTGAATGTCATCCATGTAAAATTAATTTATAACATATCTCCATATTTGATTACATCTTTAGGCTGGTTGCACCGATGGCAGCATTAGACTTCATTCCCAGAGTATGGAGACCCCACTCTTACAATTGAAAGACGAAGATAATTCAGCTGGCATAAAATGTATTCAATGGTCCAAATCAAAATCATTGACCTTGTATGTTCTTGATGACCACTCGAGGTACGTGGCCAATTCTGAACATTCTAACTATTCAACACAAATATATTCTTGACTGCCAATGAAAAATCATCACCAGAATCGTCGTTTGGGATCTCAGCAATAGTGATATCCATCCGACCCATACGGTATCCACAAAAAATTGGGGCCATGTTAACTGCATGCGATTATCGCCGTGCCAAACAATCAGAGATATGACGGCTCAGTATTTAGTAAGTCTAATCACGTTTTATTATACCAAATCCAGAGACCCTCCGCTTATCAAATATATCGATGACTTTGCTTTAATTTGGTCAAAATTATATAGAATAATGTTTTGTGCTATTTTGCTCGGTACATCGATAATGAGTGAGATGACTATTTCCCTGCTTTGTGTTCATTAATTTTTTAGGAATTATGACAAACTCAAACTGACATGATAGTGAGTTCGGAGAATAAATGGTTCATCCTAATCAGAACTTTAGCAAAGCTTTCATCAGCCTGAGAGAAACAATTTTTAAATCCTTATGAGCGGAGCTGGTGGAATATCGAATGTTCTAAAGTTCATCGAGAGTCAATTATTAACTCACATAAACTCATCAAAACGGAGTAATAACAAACAAATGAAATAATTGTGATTTCCAGGCTGTGGGCACCGACACTGGCAATGTGGAGGTTCATAAACTGAAGAAAGATTTCTACTATTCCGTGGAAGAGGAAGTATCCCAAGAAATCAGCACATTTTTAAGATACGTTTCTATTCTGTAAACGCCACTCCACTGAGAATTTGAATCATTCTATTTTTTTTCACTGGATTGGTTGTGTATAAAAGCAATTGACAATGAGAGTATTATGCGTTGTTTGTATTTCAAGAGAAAAATATGACAAGTCTGATAATTCAAGCTTTTTCTTATCAAAACCCCCTTTGTGTTTATCTATAGCAAATGACTAGAATATATGAGGTCACGACGCATGTATCTATTGTATGCTATCAGTAGAGTAAGAAATTATAAGAAAATGGACAACAAACTGATATGTTTGCGTTCATGATAAGTTGACGGTGATACGTAAAAATATTATCCTTTCTTATTCAAAGTAAGTGTGCCCAGATAACTCGCCGATCTTGTATAATTTTAAACATAACTTCTGTATTATACTTTACCATTTTTCAATCAAGTTTTTCTCACTGAACTTATTATTCCAAAATTTATACGATGAGTCGATGTTACGTTCAATTCGCATAAATTATAGGGTCCAGGTCGTTTTGTGAAAAAGTGATTTTTCGCAAGTTTGCAAGGGTTGTGTCTATATAAGAGAGTCACCTGTAGGCTATTTTTGTCGCGATACTTATCCATTTCAATATTTGTGAATGTAGCTCATAGTCAGCGCATTTCAAAACTCATCCCAATATAGATATATATATATATCCGGCTGAGATATGACATGGACACAATTGCGAAAATTTGTAAAATATCCCTCTCATTTTGGAAGTTTTCATGACTTCGACACTAATATTTGATGTTTTTGAGTATCAGAAAGGTCAATACGAAAAGCTAGACGCTAATTTTTACCTGATGAGTATTATTGCGAGACCGAACTTGCAGGGTTAAGAAAGTTTATTGCACTTGGCTTATTTGTGCCACATAGCATTCATATAATTATTTATCCCTTTAAAATCTCGACAGTTCAGACTGAAAACAATTCATTAGGTATCAATATTTGAATTCGGAAAATTTCTGGACGTTAAAGTTGTTTGTGCAAAAAACTTGATAAAGTCAGGGAATATATCTCATTTCAAGTTAGGAAAATTGCGATATTTTATCTAATTCACAATATTTTTTGGGTTGGAAATTTCGGCATCGCTCTAAAGTCAGATTTTGAAACTGGTCAATTTTTTCAGTCTGATTAGTTTGACGTGTAGCAGCATATCTAAAGAGAAGAATATGTTCTCGCAACGGTACCGTGAACTGAGGCTGCTCTGGCTACTCTGTGATTACCTTGATCCACTCATATCTCAGCTTGGTTTTTCCAAGCTGATCCTGGTCGGAATGCGAACTCTGTGTTCGAAAAATATTAGATATCCTCCTGAGATTAACGTTATACTGACTCAACAGAGCAGAAGACAAAGCCAAATAAAAAGAAAGAAAAGAAAAGAAAAATTTCAGCTCAAAGTTTGGATGGATTCATCCTTTAGAAGCCTGCAGGGTCTCATTTTGAAGGTAAAGTGAAGAGGTTTCAGATGAAATCTCAGAGGGCTCTAGAACGAATGTGTCGAGACTTGTAGTTATTGCTATATGATGTGAGCAGACCAAACGTGGCCATGGTACATAAGCAATGAAGAATCATATGAAGTTATTATGGGATTATTTTAAATATACTCTGAGAGCAACAGATTTCATTAGGATATTCAACCCCCACAGTAAGATTTGAGTGTTCAAGCTCTGCGCACCTGCCAGTGTTTCGGTAATCGGCACTTTGTTGACGTTATTTGATTGAAACAACAACATTTCTCCAAGTCCGAAAACGCAAGCAGGGATCGTCTGCTGCGCACGGCGCGGGCCTAACCCTTCTCAGCGAGCTTGCAGCCCGTGTCTCGCGTAACGGGAGCTCTCTCGAGCTTCCGGCCCTCACCCCGGATACAATGCAGCTTCCACCGTCCCATCGACCTTGGAACCATCGCCTTTAGCAGCCCCCCGAAAATTGGCAGGCAGGCGGGATGGAGGAGGGCCGGTCGTCGCAGCTGGACTCGCTGCTGGCCGGGGCCCAGCTGCGGAGGCTGCGCGTCGAGGAGAGCCAGGCCCCGCCGAGGCAGCCCCGGCCCGTCCTGGTGCTGCACGCCGCGGCGAGGCGCGAGGCGCCCGGGTGCCGCCGGGCCGAGCTGCGCGCCCTCAGGGCGGCCGCCCTCGCCGCCTACCGGGAGCTCCTGCTGCGCGACGCGGCCGCCCCCGACGCCTGCGAGCTGGCCCTGCGCCACCTCGAGCACCACTTCCATGGACGTCGGGCTCGGGAGCGGCAGACGGCGAGCGACGAGGCTAAAGCCGGCGAATCGAGCACGAGACACTTTTACGCCGACGCGGCCATCGTCGAGGTGAGCCCCGACCTCGTCCCTTTCCGCGGCCGAGCGAGGCTCACATCATTCGTCTGCGATAATTGACGAGTTTCTATAGGCTAGCTCGTCCAAGCAATTATCTCGTTCGAGATTAAAATCGTTGACAGAATTTAAATTAGTCTAGAGCAGCGACAATAGCAATCGAAAGTGATATCTGAACAGGGGAGCAACTTGAGGTACGGCAGTGTCGGAGGAGCGAAAAACTACCCGCATCCGATAAGCCTGGCCAGATACGTCATGAAAAACACCAGGCAAATCCTCGTCGTTGGCGAAGAGGCGGATATACTTGCGGCCAAATTGGATGAGGACGAAAAGCACGACTGTGATGAATTTGACGTCGCATCGGAGAACGACTCGAGCCTCCTGGACGACGACGGCTTTGCGGATAAGCAAGACTGCACCCTCGAAGAGTGTCCGAATAGGGGAGAAACCGAAGATGGTCGCGAGCGAGGCACCAATCGGGTAAAAATTTCACTGGAACCAGATGAAGAGGACGAAGAAGACACGACCCCGCTTGAGGTGAGTGAAATTACATTGCTGAGTACCGTCCGAGGCCGATAACTGAAGATTTTCACTGGAAAAGTTTGAAAGTTTCTGTTGGTTTTAGTCATTGATGAAATGCTCAAAAAGCCACAAAGAGGAAACATATCTGAAAAGGCCCAATAATAGCATCATTTGAACTTTCCTACGTTCACGGATTCAGTCGAGGTAGAAGAATGTCGATGTTCAAATCATAAGCTCTTTTCAGAAGTCGAAATGATAAATTCTCGATGATGCGGAACTGTTGTGAGAGTCCAAAAGTTTTTTTCAAAACAAGATAGCTCAGATCTTTTTAATTTCGATTTTGTTCTATTACTTTCGGTACGTAAGATTACACAGGATTTCATTCTTTCGATATTCAGTTTGAGTTTGAAGAACGGCAGAATCTCGACGCGGTGTACATTTGAGTCAAGTCACACACTCAAGAGCACACAGCTGATTGTATCGAAACGTTCGGTGAGATCGGCGACGATCGATCGCGATACCGAACCGTCGGTCCACTTTCCGAAGTCGTCCTCCCTCGAATCGCGCAGCCCCTAATCGGACTGCTTCCCAGCTCGCGGCGTCGTACAGCGTCGCGGCCCTCGACCACTCGGGCTCGCTCGCGTGCGCCACGAGCGCCTTCCGCTGGGCCGACGACGATCCCTCCACGCCCGCCGGCTGCAACCGAGCCCGGGGCATCGCGGCCCCTCCGAGCCCGGGAGGCTGGCTGAGCGCCGCGGCAACCGTCCCCGGCTGCGGCCTCGCCCTCGAGGAGTCGGGCTGCGCGAGTTTCAGCGTCGCCGACGAGCGGGCCCTCCTCGGCCTGGCGCCGGCCCACTCGCTGCTGCGGGCCCTCTCCGAGCGGTCGCTGCTGCCCTCGACGGAGCCCCACGGCCCGGACGGCCCCCGCTCGCGCTGCAGCAAGTCCTCCCCCGTCGGGCTCGCGCTCGAGAGCGAGCTCGCCAGGGTGCCCGGGGCAACGGCCGCCGGGGCCGTGCTGCTCGAGGCGGAGCGGGGCTCGGTGCACGTGAGGTCGGCGGGGCCCCGAGGGAGCAGCTTCCCCTGGGCCTACTGCGCCGACCGCAAGATGTTCCACGGCTGCGCGCCCGGCGAGGCCCGCTGCCGCAGACTCGGCGAGGAGCTCGTCCCGCCGACGCCGCCGCCCAGCCTGGTGGGCAGGCGCGACCTGGACGAGAGGCTGTGCGAGGCGGAGGCAGGCTGCCCCTGCGGCAGCGAGCGCTGAGCTTGCGGGCTTGGGCTGACGGACGAGCGGGCAGGAAACTCGAGCGCGCGAGAGGAATGCGTTGGGAACGAGGCGACAAGGACGAGGAGACAACCGATGTCCACTTCAAGGAGAGACAGCAGTAAGTGTCTCGTGTCTTGCGAAAAAGCTGGGAACATTTTTTGCAAAGACTCTCAATGTGGGGAGGAAACTGATTTTCTTCTCCCCTCGGAATTCTGATTTCTTCGGGATTGTAATCAATCAACTTTTTTCTATTCAGCAATATCCCAATATATTGATCGGTCTGTATTCCGTCGAAGAATAGTGACCCACTTCATTGATTCGACCATATTTGCAAAGGATAAAGCAGAGGGATTGACAAAGCGCGGAAAACCAACGCACCCCTCATCCCTAGTGTTCTCGAGGACGTTACATCATTTTAATTGACACCATTTATTCTCCTTTCTCTGATTTTTCCTCCTTTTGATTTCTATCCTTTTTTTCTCGTAAATCGCTCTTTGGACTCACGTACCTTTTATTCGGCAAACACTACACACACCATTATTTGATAAATGGAATTTGCGCTACGCCCATATAGGAGTCCCGCCCCCAAACTCCAATAAATTTATATCAATGAATGAATCGATCATTTTAAACTATTTACTGCTCGTAATCAAACTCAGACACTTATAATTCATCGCTAGCTTCTTGATCTAGTATTATACCGCAGTCCAAGCGGACTTTAAGCTTTCTAACCAGCGATCTACACAGAAAAGAAAATCTATCAAAAGAGTTGCAGGGAAAATGTCTCCGCACTCTACCATTCTTTTTAATAAAAACTACCCTTAATTCCATCCGCGAATTTGTACGAATGATCAACATTTTGGTGAATATCTGTCCACTGCTGTCGTGTTTCTGAAGACAAGTAGAAATCCATTCGAGTACAGGAAAAATGAAAACGTTTTCCCTCTATTTCAGCACATTAATTACAGACATTATTCTCTTCTCGTGGAAGAAACCAGACAATATTCCGCTCATTGTTGTGTAAGATGGGTGAATATTCAAATGTATTGAGCGTCACATACTTTTGTAAATACAATAGGGAAATTTCAAGATGATTCGCTTTTGCATTTAAAAAAGACGACAATTTTCAATAGTTCATGGTATGTTTAGATTCTACAAGGGAAAGTGATCAATTAATTTGATTGCAAAAGCATTACATATATGTTTGCGTAGAGAGTAAGCATTCCGCAGAAGAAACAATGTTCCCAATTTCCAGTCCCACCTTATAAAATGATCAGAAATAACTCTAAGTTGCCTCTCATTATTCTATCAACGAGGATTAACTCATGAATTGAAGGGTTTCGTGTATCTCAATGTGCTTCTGCATTCTGAGAAAAGTAGTTTGCCACATCACTCGGAATAAACTTATAATATTGGGTTCAATAGTGACGCAAGTAGTACTTCCAATCATTTTTCTTATTGTAAACCCAGAAAAATCCATGCTTGATCATCATTCGCGTAAACAATGAGTGGCGAGCAAATGTTACACAATGATATTTTATCCATGATTTTTAATCGTAAGAAACATCGTGCACCAAACTGTGCCTCCAAAAGAAGATCCATCAATAAACTTCCATATCATGAAAATTTCGCTTGATTTGACTATGGTATCCTGCAATACTAGATAAATATAGTCCATGTTATAGAACAGAAAGCAGCAAAAAGGAGAAGAAACGAATTTCTGTCCAATTGTGAGCCTTTCCCTCGTCCACACTCAACTTTATCTTGAAGATTTCGTAGAATTTCCTCGTAACTTTGGCCGTGCCTTATGTCACTAACGTGTTTGTGTAAATTTTGCGTTTTATCCTGGGTTCAGAGAACATACCATCCATAAAAAATATTGATTATGATTCACATGTTTCTTACGTTATCAAACTACTTTTTATCGACGTCTTCGATCAGTGATAGTGGAATAAATAATTTTTCAATTGAAAATACTCACCGGAAAGATGACATCTGAGTGACCTTCGAAAGATCCATACAAAGTAAACATAGCTGTTTCTTTATCATATAATCTGCCGAAGAATCTATCCAACGATAGCAAAAGCAGATAAGTTTCCTCTCGTTTTACTTGGTCCATACTTTTACTAGCTAATACCTAGAAGCCCGAAATAATTGGTTTTCCTACTATACTGTTAAATACCTAATAGCCAAGATTTTGGAGATTGATTTGAATTGAATTCTCTTACCGATCCTAAACTGGTCTCAGCGATGTAACAAGGCTCGTCAAAGTCTTTGGCCCCGTTCTGACAAAGCATCCTATAGTTCATCCGGAAAATGGAGAAACCTATAAGCCAAAAATAATACCATATTATGATATGACATATCTACGATTGCTTACTGGCCCTTTCCAAGAGCATAACTCCTTGAAGTAGGCCACTTCCAGTGTGAAAATAATTTGGTTCACCTGAATAATATTTTTTTGCTGCACTCACGTTGACAAAAGCAACGTCACCTCCATTCATCAAGCACTTAAACGCATTTTCATCGGGACTCAACTTTGCCTCAGGCTTTACTTGGCTACACAGAGAATGCACATTTTTCGACATTGTTTCATTCTTTTCATTTAATTCGTAGATACATGTCTCATTAAAGAATTCAGAGACTGCCTTTTTATCTGTGCAATCCCACTTCGAAGAGCTATTCCTGAGCCAAGAGAAGAATGCATTCCAACCTAGAGTATTGTCATATCTTAAACAATTATGAATTGAAAGCAACTTATGTGTAAAGAGATCTAATTCTTACAAAATATTGGTTTATCGTCAAGATCGTCTATAAAATAGCTTGCACATATGATACACATGTGGATTAACCAATTGAAATTTCCATGAAACAAAATGATCAATTGCCATCAACCCTCACCTACGCTGTTGAAGCCTGGAAAGCATGCATTCGTTTTTTCCAAATCATGGAAATCTTTAAATGTTGCGTCCTTTCTGACGATTGCTGCAAATCTGCTCGCATCTGGTTCTTTGTTTGAAATGATGTGCGCTACAGGTGTGAGATTCATGCTGAAATTTATTGTATAAAACGAATGGTTAGAGGAAATTCTACTAATATTTAAATAAGCCCTAATCATGAATTCAAGTGGCGGCAGGATGTAAGAGTCATGTTTCAAAGAGGTATTTTTTGCTAACCATGTAAGTCTTACATCTATCAAAAGAGATATTCAGAATATGTCATTTTCAATGTTCAACTCTTTCTCTTCTTTTTTTCCGAACTTTTTTTCCCAAAAATCATAATTTTTCATCCATAAATACATAAAATTTCACAAAGCTCGCAACATATCACTCCGCAATATACGTAGACTTGCACCCAACAGAATCAATTAAAAAAGTTATTACGTATCTCTGACGTCACGTCAAAATACTTCAGTTTAATGAACTAATGATTTTACACGCTCTGCAATACTTGTTTCGGGAGTATTTAATAACTGGAATCTGCCAGTGACCTAAATTCTTGTATTGTGATAATAGTAATATGACGAGCGTCAAGTATAATACATGCTTTGATTTGAAATGAGTATTTCACTTCAAATAAATGAAAACTGTGAATCGTAGCACTCACCCTCTTGCGTGCAATTCTTCTTCTGGTTTAGCAACGAATATGTCGCACCGATCATCACTCACAGCCTTCAGAGCTGATTGTCTATCCTTTTGTTGTATGCAGGAGATTTTTGGCTCCAGATCAAGAGATAAGGCCGCCGCTTGCATCCATCCACATTTTCTTGCCTCGACGTTTGACGATACACACCAACGAACCGTTCTTTCTGCTTGACAGCGAGAATGAATGGTCAAGCCAGAATAACCCTGGACTTCAAAAAATAAGACTGTGATTAGTTACGTACTTCATCGTGTGAAAAAATTCTCAGTAAAAAATAGTAGATTGATCATACATCGCTTCGTATACTCATCTGGTGACAAAGGAACAGTCAGATTCGCCAAGTGTGAGAATCTGTAGGAGGCATGGATTGCTGGGTGAAATAGTTTTCCAGATGCTTGATCTTCCGATACGCTTTTGAGAACATGATCGGCGACATCGCTAATGATAGAATGGATGAACGGTCAATTTTGTGTCTAATCCTAATTTCTAATTTCCTAATCCTAATTTCCCATTGCATCAATGGAGGTAATCCAAAATTCGTCATGTATGCAGTTCTCAAGATTACACAAAACTAAGCCAAAAAATTTGCAACTTAGAAATCTATACCATTTAGATCGATTGAAATACACAATTATGATATACTGGACGTGTCTTGCCTACCTCCTTGCCACGAGAGTAGGTCGTGGTTCAGAGATCCACGTGCAAGTATTATTTTCAGAGAGTGGAATGAACATTCCATCAGGACAAAGCAAATTGAACCCATATGATGATAATTCCTAGAAAAACTATATCTGTTAACAAATCACAAAACGCTTTAATTGAATTATCCTCAAATCATGTGCAACAGAAAATCCTACCGCAAAGTGTGGTGCAACCTCACTTTTACTCAACCATGCGATGTCTCCTACATTTTCTAACAAACACGAGATTGCACCTTGCATACCATAGAATCTGTCACCCTCGTAGCAGCCGACTGGACTGCCACATAGCGAACACAAATTCTTATATTTTGATTCTGAAAGAATGTTTATTCTTGTCAATACACTTTTTCCTCTTTGTCAGACCAGAGGAGGAGAAATGTACAAATATACAAGGCCACTACTGCAAATCAGAGAAGCGGATTGAGGGCAGTTCGACATTCCAATGGACATGATTCGCATTGAAAAGGAGCACAGAAAATTGTAGGCATTCAGTGATGTGGTTGTGATGAACGTTCTCCAAGACAGAAATCTTTCAAATTGCGTTTCAATGCATCGTATAAGCCAAATCTTTCATTTCACGCCGAAATGTTTCTGTTGACTGCGTCTATCTTTCTCAGAAATGACTTTTGTTCCATCACATTATATTGATACTTGTGAAGTCATAATAAAAACCAAAACGATGCATGATTATATAAATGGAGTAATTGGACGGATACCTAATGAGTAGTATAACTTACTCAAAATTCCATCATATGTAGCATCGAGTGACCAAGGTCCGGCGATGCATGCCGATTCAAAATGGCGTGACAAGTCTGCAACTCGATTCTCCAGCAATGTCTTATTGCTGTCGCACCCTTTACCTATCAGCCATCTTTCAAAATACTAAAAAGTTTTCAATCGCGATCAATTTTTTATTATGATTGATCCGAATTAGAGAGATAACATCATGTACGAGCTCGGTTGATACTCACAGAGGTATAGTAGGAATGATAGTTTGGTTTATTGCTCATTTCTAAACCTAGGTAGCAGAGTCTTTTGTCTCGGCTGATCCAGGAATTGTCGAACTTATTCTTGACGACTGCAACCATTTCAACATCATGTTGTTTCTGCGCTGAATTTGAAAGTATAGTCCCTTTAGCCATTATTGAGTTTTAACGCACAACTTTCCATGAAAAGCTACAAACACCGTTTAAATGAAAAACTCCAAAGAAGATAAAGAAACTTCATCTCACAAGGGCAAGATGTTAGAAATGAAAAAGAAGCTTTGGAGAATAAAATCATTTTCCAAATCAGTCCAAAACTCAGAACCAGAATTCCTTACGGTTTTGAAGTGTTTAATTGAGAGTTGTAGGATAGTATCTACACTACCTCCCAAAAATAATGGATCATGGACTCTCGCAGTGAGATTGCGATAGTTCGGAGACCTATGGATCCACGGACAAAATGGAGAAAGCAGTTCAGAAAAAATGCTATCATTCTGTGTTTTACTAACACTTCTTGCTGACTTTTTCATACTTATGATAAGGATTAGAAAAATGAAAAAAGTCCTTTCAGTCACAGACCTGTCATTTTGAGAGAGATTTAACAAAAGATTAGAACAAAATTTCAAATCGCGGCTTGTACATTCATTCAAGAACTTGAAATTTGTTTTTGAAAAAAAACCTCCTGAGATGTTTTGGAGCCGAGTAATGAACTCTGAAAGACAGATAGTCAACACAAAATGACGAACGATACAAAATTAGAAAAGCCGCAAAAATGAAGTTATAAATACTTGAATTGGCTTGTAAAAAATTGGATTCATTGTAAATACTTGAATTCATTATTTCACATCGTGGTCACTCCACAACTCGATAAATCACCATTTAATGCTTCGAAGCTGATGATTCTGATCTGGAAATGAGTTGACGGATGATCTTAACTTAAATTTATTCGCGTGACCCTCGATCTTGGACAGTATTTTTTCCGAACTTCAAGATACTTCCTTTTGCTTTTTCCGTAGACCCAAAGATTTCCGAGTTAGCGCAATTTTACTGCGCGAATGTGTTATCCATTGCTATTGGGAGGTACTGTAACATATCTTTCAAAAATCAGTCTAAGAAGTATCAGAGAACTTCAGAAAAGTATTTCAATAACGTAATTCAATGTCATACTGAAAACGAGGGTAATCGTTATGCTTACTATCAGCAAACATTTTCAGTTCGTGCGTTATCAGGATTTTATTGTCAATCACATTAGATATGGAAACGGACAAGTCTTCTGGTTCTAATATGGTAAAATCTGCTGCTCCGGTTGATAGCATTCTTAAGCACTCCATACTGTGAACAAATTAACGAAATCATGTGAATTTCAAGCGATGCCAGGCCCCCATACTTCTCAAGTTGTGCATCGTTTAAAGAATTTTGAGTTTCAACATTACAAAGTTAGCAAAGCATTCCTATTATTTTGCACTCGATGGATTTTATTTTAGATGCTAGTATTTCTGATCTTGGAAAATTGTAATTCAAAGAACAAATGTTCTTCGAATGAATGGCAACCATTATAAATATTTTTTCTCGTTATGAATCCAAACTTTTTCTTACCGATCTTCTGCCGTAGTACAAACAATTTTGCTAGATTTTTGTTTCAAATCCTTGCAAGCATTGGTCATGGAACTGTTAGATTTTGCTATCCTTCTGATGGGTATACAGAACCGAACTATAAGCAAAAACATCCCAGTGAATCGTGCAGAGAATAGATGAAGTGACTCAATGTTCTAACTTGCCTGACAAGAATCATAAAATTTATCTAGAATAGCGTCGAAGTCGAGAAACACGTGAGAATTTGACGAAACGGGAAATTTATTTGTCGTTCACTTTTATTACAGAACTTCAGTATGATTTTCGACTAAAAAGTTTGTATCATACAACTGACAGTCATCAACTGGTTTTTAGCTCAAACATCCAAAATACTAATGCAAGAGAAGTGAGTATGCTATTTCTTGGACTCAGTCCTTGAAGTTAGTGGGTGGAACAAAGCTCTTACTACCCATATGTACATTATGACGATATATGTCATATTATTGTATGTATTTTTAAATCTGCACAGCTGACTTTTCAACAAGGTTTTCAATCTTGTTCATGACAGAATAATAATATCAGATCAAAAAAGGGTTGTCAATGGATAAGCGAAATATATGGTTTTGGCTGAGTGTAGACTAGTTCCAGATCCCAAGAATGAATCGTGAGTCATGGGAAATGTTCACAGCCCTGATTTTGTGTGTTGACTGTATTCATAATCATCGGACTTTATCAAACTTCATCATTCAGGTCATCATTGATATCTCATCCCCTCTCGAACCATCTTCAAAATCAGAATATTTCATGAGTCGAAACTTGTCACAAATTGTAAGAAATCGAAGATGTGAAGCATTCAAAGTAAACCGTCAGTATTATCGATCGGAATTTCAAGATCGAGTTCTGATACATGTTTACATTCAATCAAAGTGCATACAGATGTTCCCAAAGTGACGCCAGAACTAAAAGTGAGAGGACTAAATTTTTATCAATTTGACTGGTTCTGATCTCATCATCATATCAATCGAACGATGAAATTCAGAATTTAACAAGGATTGTCGTTGAACTTGAATTTAAAATATGTCTCGAATATAAATGTACATATCTCAAATTTTGGAGTTCTTATTGTAACTGAAAAGAGCACAGAGAAGATGATCGAAAGCTGCAGCGAATTTGGAAAACTCATCGAGTTTCATAGTCGTGGTGCGAAAGCATCCAATCCTCATAATTGATGGAGAAATTTTTTTCAGCATCCTCCATTATCCTGTGTGCACGAAAGATTTGACGAACATCCCTTCTTTTTGGTAGAGCATCATTGTCTTGTCGCAATACATCAAAGTTTTTCAGATCAAGCGAAAAGTAACGAACGTTTTCAAATTTCCCCTCGGTGAAATATGATCCTCATACGACGACTTATTCTTTACAACTCTTTCACACTTTCCCATCTAGTCGTATCAAAATTATTGCAATTACATCGAGAATCTTAAATGTATTTACCACTGTACAACATCGTCAATCGATAGTTGGAAAAATGTTTAATTGTTTTCCAAACCAACTAAAGAACTTGAGATGATTTATAGGTAACAAAATACATACGTGAGCCGGCATATGTAACATGCTGGTACAGACACAGGCACTCAAAAATGATGAAAATCCATGAAATCTTCACAATATTATCCATCTTGACAAATTTTGTCTTATTGCGAAAGCAAAAACACTTTGGAATTTTTATGTAAGAACTCAATACATGCGCACCCCGCGTTACACTTTCGCTTCCATAACTAACAGCAAATGAGCCGAATCCGCCGAACTCGGGCCTTTCGAAAGAAGCACTCAAGATTCAACGTCGCGATTGCTAACACAACCGAGGCAATGCGTGGAAGGGACGCGACTGGCGTTATTCGGTACCACAAGAAAGGCTGCATACGCGAGCTGATCAAGCAATACAAGATTGGATCTGACAACCTTTCGCGGGGGGAAAGATCACGAGCGAACCGCAGCTCTCTCCTCAAATTTTGACGTACCATCACAAGTGAACTAGTGCGTTCAATGGAGTATGAAAGAAGTTGCTCAATAAGCCATTTTCAGATATAATCTTAATTGCAATCGACAGATTTCGAATGTATAGAAGGAGTTAGGATTTCGTAACGAATCATTTATTATAAAGGTTGAGTTAATCTAACTCAATGAATTTGGGTTCTGGTGGTAATTTAAGTCAATAACTGAGGACTTTCAAGGATTGATTTGACAAGCTATTTCTGTTGCACTATATAATCAAAAGAAATGAGCCTGCCGTGTTTCTCCGAAATACTATTGTTTCTATCATCTCTTAGTATTAGTTAGATTTATCACCCATCTGTGAATTATTCAGTTTTCAATCTTACAAGAAAAGCAGGTTGACTTCCGTAATTTTGGTATCCCTTTATGAGATACTCACTTTATTTCTTGCCTTTTTAAAATTT
Source organism: Eretmocerus eremicus (assembly GCA_030522705.1). Classification (NCBI taxonomy): domain Eukaryota; kingdom Metazoa; phylum Arthropoda; class Insecta; order Hymenoptera; family Aphelinidae; genus Eretmocerus; species Eretmocerus eremicus. The sequence goes on along the minus strand of JAPYYZ010002051.1, from coordinate 5,751 downwards.
GAGCTCTGGCGAGGTTTAAATCTATTAGACTACTATACTGCTGTCAGAAGCAAGAAGGTCGGTAACAGCAACCTCGAAATTTCAAAAATTGGCTTTTCAAATCTTAACCTCTCCTTCCCTAGTAGAAAATGGAAATAGAATTGGCCATAAATGGGACAAAACTGGCCAATTTCTGCTCTAACTGGCCAGAAATCGGCGATTTATATCCGATTTCTGGCCATCTCGTATTCGCTTTTCTTCCAGGGTTGGTTTGGAAGAAAACATTGCCCAATTCGTTTGAAAAAAAAAGAAAAAAAAACAATTCTCTATGGACTCTGGGGACATGTTATAATAGCTAGTTAACAGGAATCATATAATATCTCAGAATTCCGGAAGGATGATTGTTTTTGCAATTACGGACACTCTTGCTTATAGCGGCATTATAGTAATGCGTGGGGTATTTAATATTGACGAAAAACGCTCATGAACATCATATGCCACATTTGAAAAGTCAGGACTTTGAAATCTTGAGACACTAGTACCATATTCCTACAGTTGGAAATGATCTTCTGAGTTACTTGGATATTCCATCATAATTTTACCATAGCAAATATATTTGTGAGTTTACAATTAATAGTCTCAAAACGTTTGAAACGACTAGCAGAATGATAATAAAATTTGTTCCAGGAGTGCAGGTGTAGGAGACGTTCTTAGAGTCAGTACATGATGTTTCCGATAAAGCCTCCAAATCTTCGGCATTGACATTGTGTTGCTGTCCAGATTCGACGTGTTCTAGTTCCATTGTTGCATCCTAGAAAAGCATGACTCTTAAATGTAATGAGTATTAAATAATGAAATAAGATCGGTAAAATGATATAGGCGAATTCAACAAGTAGTAAATCCAATTAAAACAAAAAAACTAGTGGTTGATGAAAATGCACTCACAGGAAAGATCACGTTGGTTTTTCCATCAAATGGATCAAACATCCTGAACGTCGGCGTTTCTCTTAAATATGTCTTACCAAAATAGCGGTTCAGCGTCGTGAAGATGAGATGAGTATCATCTTCGTTGACCTTTGTGAGGTTTTCATGAACAATGACCTAAAAATAGTCACACAAAGTTGAGTTGAAATCAATCTAAATCTAAATTAAAAAATTTGAAGGGAAGTTTAACTTACTGCACCCAAATTCATCCTGGCTAATGTGCAAGATTCCTTTCCACTTGAGATCCGAGCAAATGGACATAAGAGCCTGTACCTCGTTTTAAAAACCAGTTCGTCTACAGAACAATAGAGGGATAAAAAGTTTGATATAAGTGAACTATTTGTGTGTTCTCTAACGCCACAAAATTGCATAAGATTACAAGTGATAGATACAATTTTCAAGGTATATTATAGGTTGATTCTGCCATAACTGTCAAATTTGGACCTCAAAAATTCCAGGCACTGAAAAAATGACGCGTAAGGGTGTGAGTTCAATATGAATTCTGAGAAAAGGTTTCCTGACCTATTCAACACTCGAAAACGAATGTCCAACGTACATAAATCTTTTTTCGACTTCAGTCAAAATTCTGACTCATTTCAGAGCATTTTTTGCCACAATACGGACGTGCCACAATACAGACATTTGAGGTTTATTTAATCTCAAGAGCGCCAATCATTACCAATCAATTGTTCCGAACATCACGTACTTCTTTCTGACGGAACACGCTTCAAAAACATTTTCCCAGTTCTTCCTGTTGAGAATAGCTCTTGGGACATCAAGCCACGATACGGATATTTTTATTTTGCGGAGAAAAAATCGGCATTCTCTTTAATATTTTCAGCTGAATGACAAATCTATGAGGCTCTACTTCGGCTGGATATTTGACTAACTTTCTGCTTCCAACAACGTAAACCATAGCTACTTACAAGGGAAGCACCAACCTTGCGGGTCATGGCTTTTTATGAAACTTTCGGATTTCGCTTCCGACCCCAAGTTATTGGACACATCGTCTTGGCGTTTTCCAGAATGCGGCCTCTTTTTATAGTTACAGCGTAGTAAATATGCTGACTTTCAGCTGTGTCTCACAACTTCAATCAAAAATCAGTCATACCTTTTCACAACTTTCTCGCAAGCTCTAATCCTATGACGCTGGGTAGAGTATTATACTTATCCTCAGCTTAGGGAACTCTAATGATGAAATCATGGAAACAATTCATATGGTTATCATCACAGAAAAACATGTAATAAGAACCTCGAGAAAGCTCTGGAGAAGTATGACTGGTTTTCCATTGAAAATAATGTCGATCGCCCAGAGTAAGAAGGAATTATCCAAGAACGTAAAAGTTAGAAGGAAATGTCCAAAAAATTTTGGTTGAACGGAACTATCCAAAAACGTCAGGCTAAAAAGAGCTATCCAAAAGTGTCCGTAAACGAACTATCTAAAAATTTAAGAGTTAGAGGGAACTATCCAGAATCACAAGAGTTAAAAGGAAATATCCGTTGATCTCTGATTATAAAAGAAATTATTCAAAAACGTAAGAGTTAAGAGGAACTATCCAAAAATTTCTGGTTAAAAGAAATTATCCAAAAAGTTTCGGTTCAAGAGAACTATATAGTTCCTTTTAACCAAAAATTTCTTGATAGTTCTTTTTATCCAAAAACTTTCGGATGGTTTCTTTTTACTCTTACGGTTTTGGATAGTTCCTTTTAAGCGTTACAACTCTAGATAAATCGTTTTAAAATCATAAAGTCTTAGATAGTTCTTCTTAAATCGTATATTTATGGATAGCTCCTTTCAATTGACCATCTTTGGATACTTCCTTTTACCTAAAACTTTTGGATAGTTCGTTTTAACTCTTACGTTTTTAGATAGTTCCTTCTTACTCTGAGCCATCGATGTGAAATGGTTAGAAATCTGCGTATTTTGACGTGCTGGAACTCAAAAAGGAGCCGCATTCTATAAAACGCCGAGACACATATCGAATGATTTAGCACCAAAAGCCAAATCCCAAAGTTTCATGAAAATCCATGGACTGTAGGGTTGGTGCTTTCTTTGTAAGTGATTTAGGGCGGTTGAAAAGAGCGCAAGCTCGATTTTGCCCTTCCTCTACACTTGTACTCGAGGGTAAAATCAAAGAATTAATGAAAATCCCTAGACATAATGTTCACTGTGATTCAGTCGTCACAAAACTAGTCTAGACTTTCCTCTATGCGTAAAATTATTCGTATACACCTCAGTTTTGATTCATAATTATTGCATATGAATTTCTCAGATATAAGAAGCGTATAAATATCATCACTGTAGTATTGACTTGAATGGTGGTTTCCTGCGGAGTTTTCGCACAATGTGCGACGTTTGGGCTGTCATAATACATTTTCGTATAAATATCATGTTCGTGAATCTTCCTGCTATTATTCAACATGAGAAAGTAGAAGCCCCACCTTGCCGGCATCCATCATAAATTGATGTAAAATAAAACAAAAGAATATTTTGAAGAAGTAAAAGCAGAGAGCTCTTGGAGTAGTCTCGACTACATATAGTGCGATTATAATATATTTGCACCACAGACAGAATTACTTCAAGAGCTTTCTGCGGATCACTTCAAAATTTCGCACAGTGGTGCACTCTGTCAATACGCAGTTTGGATTGTTTTTACTGTTTCAAGATAATGTTTTATTTCATTTAAAATCAATTCATAGTGAATGTTGGCAAGGTAGAGTCGTTTATACTCTCTGTAACGCCTCTACCTGCTCATATCACAGTAGAATATGAAAACGTACGGTAGGGTAAATCTGTATACTTGTGAGTATAGAGAGAATGAGAGGTGATATTTACGTATCGAATAAGCCTTAGCTGCTCCGACGTTAACAAATGCTACGTCACCGCCATCCACGAGGCACTTGAAAGCCTTCTCGTCTGCTCCTAAAGTTGACCCTGTCGCGGATGAAATGCATATGTCAAATAGATACATATGATGAGCTGACAATAAAGATTGAAATCTATTTTCATTCGGACAACAGTCTGGAATGGTCTTTATCGCTGCGCAGTAAGATGTCTGGCACGATGCACGAGATTTGAAGGAAAGTTAGCTTATCACGGTACCATGATGTGTATGCAGCTTTCTCAAATTCAAGTCTGACACGACGAAGAATTTTTTGTCTGTATGTGATTTGATTTCAAATGAAGCCAATTCATCCCTTATTTTTAACATAGTGATTTTTTTCAAATCATGGAATATAGCTATGATCAGCCATTGCGAGTCAAATTATATCGGCTAATTTACCAACATACCAACATAGTGATTTTTTGCTGAGCTGCTGAGGGCTTACTCAACTTTGCGCCCTCCCCTCCCCTTTCACTCAGGTAACCATCGTGTCTTTAGGCCAACATCATCCACGCGCGGAACGGTTTCGGTTGATGTATCCGATCCCTACGATTAACTCTTATTTCCTTACCATCATTTCTGCAGTAAGATAGCAAGTTCTGTGGCAGCCTTGGATTCTGATCGTGATGATTTACTACGCAGCTCTCATTGAAAAATGATGAAATTGCTTCGATGTCATCACAGCTAGTTTCTTTACTTATATTCTTCAGTGAAAGGAAGAAAGCTTTCCAACCTGTAGAAATTAGTTTATCCCAAATAATATGATGTTTGCAAGAGGATCAGAGTCAAAGGAGAGGTAGTATCAAAATCTTTGATTTGTCCAAAAATTCGACCAAGTTGACAAGCAGTATATAGCAGACTCGGAGGTTGTAGGATCTTTGGAATCTTTCGAAAGTATACCAGTAATTTTTTCCAATATGTCCGAACATTGGATCTCAGATCCTCCAATTTTCCTGCTTCATAGGTATGTTTCACAGGTTGATTGGAGGTAAAAAATACATTAGTCATCGCATTAATTTTTCCTTTAGCATAAGAAAATTGCTTCGAGGGGCAATTTGAGTCCCTCGCGTAGCAAAAATTACCCATTTAGAGCTTGAAATGCGCAAACATGGCCAGGATCGAAATACCCATTTGATTTCAATTCCAAAAGTCACCCGAGTGACCTTGGTGTATCAATCAAGTTTAAACTCGAATGAAATTCAGCTTATGATTAGATGAACACCAGCGTATGAGCTTAAAATTATGCAGATGCAACTCGCAGCAGCTACACATTCATATCAAAACAATATAAAATATATTCCGAAAGTTGCACAATAATCCAAGAATCCAATGTCCGGACTTATTGAAATGAATAAACCACAAAGGAATAATAGAAAAGTGAAAATATGTAACTTCTATAAATTTTGATCTAAGAGAGTTAGTCAAGAAACGGTAAGGGTGATACATCGCTTGGCTTAGAAGACGAGCACAGTTTTTTCAGAGTGCCGGCAAAATAGATTATGTGATTCTCGTCCATATTGGAATTTGATTTCATAAGTGCGCTGGTTGACAAAGTTATCAGCTGTTTAAATATGACGCACATACACCGTCAAGATTTTATTTTGCGATTGCAAAAATTCGAAATACGAGTAAATATCTACTCACCGACACTTCTGTAGCCGGCGAAACAAGCTTTTGCACCTTTCAAGTCAGCAAAAGTTTTGAATGGAGATTCTCTTTTGACAATTGCTGCAACATTATTTGAGTCGTCTTTATCGCTAGCCATTAGATGTATGATCGGTTTTGCAGCCAACCTAAAAATTTATGTTATTATTCTCAGCTGGCAAGACTTCTTAAAAACTAAATATCAAAAGCGAACAGTTGTTACTAGTAAATTCCTCAGTTTATTTTGTGATCATAACGT